>JAGDFM010000631.1:1182-17400 GCA_019155715.1 Phytophthora pseudosyringae
CCCCCCCCCCCCCCCCCCCCCCCCCCCCCCCCCCCCCCCCCCCCCCCCCCCCCCCGCCAACTTGGAGAGGAGGAAGCGAGTTCTCGCGAGCTCGGTAGACAGCTGCCGAGATTCGACAGCGATGTCCACCTCGCAGAACCACCGGTTTAGATGAAGGCGAGCGGCACCTTCACCACTGCATGTCGAGACATCGAGCTTCACGATGTCGGTCTTGTTACTCTTGCTGTGCGTGGGAGTCGACACCCGCTGACGGAGGTCAGCGAGTTCACGCATCATGAACTCTTGAGCGGCCAGACATTGCTGCTCTTCCGTGCCGGCGGTCAGCAATGTCTTGATGACGCCGTCACCGGACACCCCTGCAAGGCGGTGCAGCGCTTCCCACTCGATCGACGACAGGTGAGGAAAACTGGCGTGCTCGAGGGAGATGCCGGACGCTCTGGACGCGTCGCTCATCGACGTGTCGTTCATCTTGATCTTAATCTTGGGTGTTGGACGGATTACAAAGTGCTACCAGGTGTAATGGGGTAAGAGCCCGTTACTAGCGTACACTGAATAAGTGTAGGAAGCAATAGGCAAATTTGACTCTGATTGATTGACGAGACGGTGTCGATACCGTCCCAGCCATTAGGTTCGTTCTAGACTGTGCTTGGCCATCGCAAAAGTGCGATGGCAAAGTGTGACGGCAGCCCGTCACATGTCCCGCCTTGCAGTGCTTCCGTACTGGGATTGCAGCTTAGCAGTGTGCGACTTCAAATGGGTCCAGAATACCGCGTTCTGACAGGCAATAAAGTCCGCAGGTCGTGTAGGCGGTTCATCACGAACGTCCTTGCTCACATCAAACTTGATGTTTGACACACCCTTCATTAGCCCCGTAACAGCTCCTGCCATGGCTTTCACCACGTCTGGACGAGTCGTTGCGAGGAAGGTTTGCAATGGTGAATCATCGTAATTGTGCTGGCCGACGCCTTCATCCTCATACTCACCAGCAATATCTGCCCAGGTCTGGTCCGCGACAGTCTCTGCATTCTCTAATCTTTTATACATGCCGTCGCCACTGCCGGCATATCTTGGTGCCATGGCGTTAAAGAGATCACTGATTGAAACGAGCTCCATTTCAGGTGGTGGCCAACCTTCTCGTAGTCGACCTTCGGAGAACCATAGAGTTGCTCTCGTATTTCATCTGCAATGCGTGCACTATAATAATACTGGCTGCTGATACTGTAGCAACATCCGCTATGACGCTGGCATCTGAGCTCGAGGATGTTGCTTCAAAAGGGGGACCTCCAAATGGGTACTTTTGTCTTTTTATGCAAAAATACCCCTTTGGCAGAAGTCTGCAGATCAGACATTGGACCGATTCCCGCAGCAATTTCTCAATCTCATACCCTTTTTCTGCATCGCTATTCCGCATTCTATAATAAGTTTGGGTCTGGGAGATATCGCTGCGGGAACCCTGTCTCTTACAGTAATCAGTGCTATAATACATGTACATGTACCACCAGATCAATCTGTAGCGACATCTGGGCAAAAGAGCTGAAAAATTGATCTGGCCACTGCGTTACACAAGCACGTTGCTCGTGCGAAAGGAGGGATAGCATAAAGATCGATAGAGAGCTTACACGGAACAGTCAACGATAATCCTTCTCAAAAGCCCCGATCACTCGCGGACGTGCATGACTGCTTCTGCTTCTGCGTCAATCTTGACAAAGGCATCATTTGTGTGAAATCAGGTAAGGACTGCTGGTCTGGCGCGGCAAATGGCCCGACTTTATCTATAACAAATCGTGATCGAATTAGAGAGAATGATCAACGCACCATCTGGGCATTGCGGCAGCAGCGGCACTGACTCGCTCAGTGATTGAGCGAGTCAGTCTGGATGTTTCGCGCTGGGCGAGGGTGTTATGCTTTCCCCACTCGTCTCTCACTATCGATTAACCTTGCTGTTGCGAACAACGATGAAGCTGACACAACTTGCCATCACCGTGGCATGCCTTTTGGTCTCCACCCAAGCTGAAGAGCTGGCTTACAACAGCGTCGTTCCGCTCCCGGAGACGACGGACTCAACCACCGAGTACTCGCTTGCCCTCAAGTTCAAACCCCAGCTCAACATCGCCAGTGGCTGCCACCCGTACCCTGCAGTCGATGCGAATGGCAACACCAACGCTGGTCTCTCCCTCTTCAGCTTTAAGAGATGCGATGGATCTTCGCTAGGTTCTCAAATCTATGGCCGTGCAACAACCTACGGGGACTCGTACGCCATCATGTACGCTTGGTACTTCCCGAGGGACCGCAAGGGCGTCGTCGGCCACCGCCACGGCTGGGAACACGCCATTTTGTGGGCTGAGAGAACGGGCCCCACCAAGGCGAAAATATCCGCCCTATCTTCATCAATCTCTGACGGCACGTATTTCACGATCATACCTCCAACACCCAACATGTTTGACGGCACCAGCGTCAAGTTCCAGTACCGCGCGAAGACCTTCAGGCACTACGTGAACGTTACGACGGTAGCGGGTGACTTCCAGGACTTGGTCATGTGGAGTGACATGCCGCCGGCTTCACGCACTGCACTGAACCTCAACGACTTTGGAAGTGCCACTGTGCCGTTCAAGGAGGACGCCTTCCTCGACAACCTCAAGGAAGCCTATCCGTGGTAGATAGTTGACTGCTGGACCTCCGTGCCACGTAAGATCAGTAAGAATGCGTGGTACGCTTGCGGCAGCGCTTTCCAGTATTTGCGTGAGAGAGCGCATCCGTCTGGCAACCACCATCTATATAAAAAATATCTGCAATTCAGGCCCCGGTTTAAGATTATTAATACCACCAGGTGCCACCTATCGACTCAAGTGACAACGATCATCAAACCTCCACGTATCGGATACGATGATGCCAATTGTCTGCCATGATTCGAATTGGAGAAAGCAATTACTACGTAGTACTACAATAGATAGTATACAAGTCTATCTAGGTAGGTCGAGAAAATTTTCGTACTTGAGTAGTAATCAGAGTAGTGAGCTGCTTCCATTTAGGCGTGGCCGCGGGCGAAGACCTCGCAGTTCTCGGGCTGCAGCCAACGTCGGTCTGGACTACAAACAATGTTGTAGCTGGAGCTCCTGCGGCCTAGCCAACCTTTGAATATAACAGATCGGTCGAGCGGACCCCAGCTGACCTGCTTCAAACGCGCTCCGGCTCGGGACCACGTCGACTTCAACGACATTCACTCCTCCGATCGCTAGCAACAGCTACACCAACATGAGCTCCGCGTCCTCTCTTCCTGCCGCTTCGCCTCGTCATGCTGCGCTCCAGAGAACCCCATGGACCCTTCAGGCTGCGTCCAGTCACGCCGGAAGCAGCAGCGACAGCGATCAAGAAGCAGAAGCACTCAGCGACGGTGGCAACGACGCCGTGGAGCAAGGAGAGTCGGCGCCAAGCGACTCCGAAGCCGAAGACCCCACACACAGCAGGAAACGGCGACAGCGGATCCACTTCGACGTGCAGCAACTGCAGACGGTTTACCACCTGCCACTCAAGACGGTGAGCGCTTCGGACGCTCGTGGCGAGTGAGACCACAACAGAAGACGCCGTCCAAGCTGCTCGTTGCGTTTCATGCAGGTGGTGGTGGTGGTGACTGTGGTAGTGACGGCCAGGGCATTTGAGTGTGTGTTCAGGCAGCAGAACGGCTTGGTATCTGCGAGGCGGCACTCAAGCGCATCTGCAGACGCAACCGCATCCACAAGTGGCCGTACAGACAACTCTCCTCTGTGCGCCGACGCATCGCAGAGCTCAAGGACCGGCGGGCCGTGATGCTGGCTGGTACGAATCGATTCGACCTGGACGTCTCTCACTGCTCCAACTTACAGACGTCCTTCCAGTCGACAGGCTCGAGAGCCCCGAACGCCGTGGCGTGCAGGAGACCCCAGTCTCAGTCACGCCGGCGCAGTTCGATGACAGGCTGCGACGACTAGAAGTGGAGCAGGACCAGATCGTCCGCTCGGCCCACCAGCCCCGTCGTTCGAGGAAGACTGTCCGACCCAGCGCTGCGCCGTGTCAACATCAACCACAGCAGCTGCAGCTGCAGCAACGGCGGCCGGTTCTAGACGATATGTTGACGGGCCACCTCGATGGCTTCCAAAGCAACATTGCGGATCTGCCGCCGCTGGACCTCGCCCGATTCGACCGCGACTTTCCGCTGCTGTTCCTGGCGAACGTGTGCGAGTCCGTCCGCGCTTACAACTAGTCGTAGCCAGCCGTCCCGCTAGTTACGCGTCATCTCTACTTCGCCGTAGTGCGCCCATCTTGACAATTGCCGATAGCATCGCAGCTAAACCTGAGCAAGCCACCCACGAGCGAAGGGTTCTCTTAAACTTTACCAGTGAAGAACATAAATAGTAAATCGGTTTTGAGTATAAGAAAGTTCTTCTAGGTACCTTCGACATTCTAGCTTAGGTGGCACAATACACAAGGCAGGTGAGCATTGCAATATCCCACCTGATACAGTTGAGAATTTGTATGTTTATAATAATACAGCTCAGCCGATCATTGTATGCGCAATACCATTCCGGCGGAAAGACCAACACATTTTAACCAAATACTGGCGTGAACATCGAGAAAATAAAGGGATGCTAAGGCGTGTTAACAGTCATCAATTGTCAACGGGATTAGAGTAATTGACCAGATCCCCCACGGTGGAATTTAAGAGATCCCACGACAGGAGATTGGAGGGGTGGTATTGCCCTTCAATCCAGCACACGCGAAGTATCGGCAACGAGATATTCGTCCACAAAGCCAATCGCTGTACAAACAAAAAATGGGGGCTTCGAAGCCCGAATTTCGGGCGTTGATGAAGTAAACCGACCAGGAGATCAGCGCTGCCTATCGAGATTCACGCTTTCGATGTGTCGAGTTCACATATACTCGACTTCCCCAACGACCACTAAAAACTGACTGACAAGTAGAGTTGTTTGCCGCTCCTCCAACTGTAGTATGATTAGTACGTTTTCGAGTTTGCTTTCATCGTGCTGCGTTGCTGTAGCGCATGACAAACGAGTCACAAGCAATCCGAGAGTGCATGATACCGCACAAATTTCCCTGACACTGGATAGTCCTCGTTGGGATGCCGACAATCTACTGCGATCAACAATGACGTGAAACTTACGATGGGACTGCGAGGTTGTGTTGTCACTTCTGCCTTGCTGAACTCGACGTCAATTGCCATTCCTCAACTTCCATCGGCTCGATACCGATGAATTCATGTCTTCAACCTGCCAACAGTGCGATACGACTAACCGACGTATTCGCACTAAATCAACGAATCCGCAGCTCGTTGCTTTCAGGACACCGGCAAACCAAGCACCATTCAACCGTATCGTTCTAAGCAAGCTCAAGGCGCGTCGAGACGTAGTTCGAGGAGTCTGAGAACGAGATCGTGAGATTCTGGCCTATAAATTCACGTATACAATTGAAGAATTGAAGGGATGGTTGAAGAAGAGGAATCAACAACGAAGACTGCGTTGGCTAAGGCAGCTTCGATCCCGAAAGAAGAAGGAAGATCTTGCGAAAACTTCCGAACAGGACACGAAGCAGTTGCGACTTGATATACGAGAGCTTCAGCAACGTCACCAAGCTATAATCTCCTCCGTTCCCGTAAGTGACACTGCTTGGAATGTAACAGCCCAGTATTTCAACCTTTTTTGCTGTGGCTATCAACAACCTATCCGTGCAATCACCGCGTAAACTCCGTCACCCGTTCAGCTTGATCCTCACTTCCGTACTGCCGGCTCGCAGCGAAGGTAGGCTTAGCTAGTGCTTAACTCTTCCCGTGTGTGTGTGGCCCCTTGCTCCGATCACGCTACTTTGCTGTTTGTACAGATGGTTGACTGGATGGAGATACCGGCCAACTTTGCGATGACGGTTCGGGGAACACAGCCACGATGACGAAGCCTGACGCTTTCAAGACGCTGTCGAACCACCTCTTCCGGATCACCAAGAACCCAAGCCTGCCACAGCTTTCGGGAGACAGCATGCGTGGTCGGTGGACTTACCAACACGATGAAGTTTACGACTACGATGGCTATTAAGCGTTCGGAGACTGGAAATGGGCCGGACGCAGTAGGAAATAAAGCGCACTAGGCCCGAGTATGCTATCGACCCGTAGGTTTCGCAACTATAATACCGAGGCCGGGATCCAAACACCTCATACATGTACATGTTTAATACCTCCTATCTTTACAAACTGCTCGACCGTTCATTTACAACTCGACCAATCTCAATAAATACCACCGCGCGTTTTTGGATTTCTTAAAAAACGCGCCGAGATATTTGTTGAAATTGGTCGAGCTGCATGTAAAGATAGGAGGGGGGGGGATGTTTGGATCCAGGAGAGGGTTTAACCTCCCAACCTCGGTATTGTAGTTACGAAACCTACGGGTCCATAGCCTAGAGCGCCTATTTCCCTCTGCGTCAGGCCCATTCCAGTCTCCGAACGCTTAATAGCCATCGTAATCGTGAACTTCTTCTTAGGTAGTCCACCGACGGCGCATGCTGTCTCCCGAAAGCTGCGGCAGGCTTGGGTTCTTGGTGGTGCGGAAGTGGTTCGACAGCGCCTTGAAAGCGTCAGGCTTCGTCATCGTGGCTGTGTACAAGCTAAGCATATCTTCGCTGCTAGCTGCTAGTACGGAAAGTGAGGGAGGTGGGTGCGGGTAGAGATCCTTTCCTTTGAAGCAAAAGGAAACTTCAACTGCGCACTACAGGGGGAAAATCAAGACTGACTGATTTCCGTCGCTATCGGATGGTATGGTCGTCGACGATAAAGAATATGGTCATGAGCTCATCACGGAAATGTCGGTGATTTCGTCAATTCTGACCCCCCCCATTTGATGCACGCCAACCTGAGTGCCGTGTACCAACTCTTAGCGCCAGCCTATTTGCATGCGTTAGCCAGTCAGTCAAGGGACACTAAACATTTGTGTACACACACAAGTCAGTGACTTACTGGCTGGCCTCACACAAGTCAAAGTGACCGAGCAATAGGCCTTCACCATGGCGGTACGAGCCCCCTGACCTCCCCCCACACGCTGCTAGCAGCCTGCTACACACCGCTAACCTCTGCTCTCTCATGCCCAGCAGGCGACGCACGACCCGAAGCGCGTGGTCTACCTGGAGGACGACGCCACGTACGACAAGGCGCAGTTCCTGATTCCGCACCACTACTTGGACAGCGTCGAGTCGGTGCTCATCCCCAGGGGCCTCATCGAGGACCGCGTGGAGAAGCTGGCGCAGGACATCCGCTACGCCTACGAGGGCAAGACCGTGCACCTGCTGTGCGTGCTCAAGGGCGGGAGCGCCTTCTTCCACGCGCTCGTGGAGAAGCTGCGGCTGTTCCACAAGTACAACAAGTGCGACTACGTGCCCTTCACCTTCGACTTCATCCGCGTTAAGAGCTACGCAGGCACCAAGAGCACGGGCGACGTGCAGGTCTCAGGCGCCGACCTGACCAAGTTCAAGGGCAAGAACCTGCTGCTGGTCGAGGACATCATCGACACGGGCAAGACCATGGCCAAGCTGGTGCCCATGCTCAAGGAGTACGAGCCCGAGTCCGTGCGCGTGGCCAGCCTGCTAGAGAAGCGCAACCCGGAGAGCTGCGGCTTCCTGGCCGACTTCGTGGGCTTCAACGTCCCCGACAAGTTCGTGATCGGCTACTGCCTCGACTACAACGAGATCTTCCGCGACCTGGACCACATCTGCATCATCAACGAGACGGGCATCGCCAAGTACGCCTCCAGCTCCTAGAGAGAGACGGCTGTGCCCGTCTCGATGTGATCTACAGCTCTGTACGGCCGTGTCTTGCGTCAGAGGACTGGAACAGGCTCTGGGCACGCGCCGTACAAGCCTACACATGCACGTATCACCCCCACACACACACCAGGCTCCCGCATCCACTTTGAGCGACGTGAAGTCGCTTGTTTCTATATATTTGTGCCAATTACACGTGTGCAGCCGCAGCGCTCTGGGTCGCCGTCTACTTGCTCTGCAACTGCTCGGGCGTCAAGGTCCGGATCGTCAGACCGTGCATGCTCTTGATCTCCTCCTTGAGAATCTACAGAAACAGCAACAGTCAGCGCAGCAGTGCATACACATACGTGGCAATCATTGCAGCGGGCCGCACTTCGTTGACCATGCGGTGCTGCTTGACGCGCGACTGGCCCGCGAACTGCGGCGACGCCACCTCCACGTCGAACATGGAGCCGCAGCCGCCCGACACGTCCGTCACCTTGACGTGCACCGCCTCCAGCTGCGTCTGCAGTGCCCGGTGCATCGCCTGCTCCGCCTCCGAGCCCGCGCCCTCCGCGCTCGACGCGAACCGCGCCGCGCTCCCCAGCAGCGGGCGCTTGGCCGCCGTCATCCGTCCTCGCACCGCGCTCAGCATTGCGTTTGACTTGATCGAAGTATGAATGGGCCTCAAGTTGTTCTGCGTGTAGGTACGAAAGGGATTGGGATGTGGTCCACACTTGACCGGGTACATTGTACCAAGCCCTTTGGGTACAACGGGACCCGCATTATTGATCTGCCACGTAGACGCGCTCCCCATGTTCTTCTGCAGCGGGCCCCCGCGCATGTACGCGGCGCCCGCGGCGCGCGCGCGGCTGGAGGACGTGGCGCTGGCCATGCACCCGTCGCAGCGCGTGTTCGCGCGCGTGACGGCCTCGCACGTGGCGCTGTGGGGCGCGGAGCTGGGGCTGCCGGGCTCGGGGCGCCGCCTGCTGGCGCGCTGTCGCCGCGGCGGCCAGTGGGCGGAGCAGCAGCTGGAGGAGAGCAAGGGCGAGGACGCCGACGGACTTTTGCTGAAGGAGAGCGAGGCGCGTCAGCTCTGGGCCGCATGGGTCTCGGGGGACCGCCTGGCCGTCGTGGAGAAAGATGCGCAATCCGTCGAGTTCTACGCCTTCGAGAAGCTCGACACGCTGCTGGCGCGCGCCGAGACACCCGAGCACCACTCGGCGGAGGACGCTCCGACAGCCGCCAACGTCATGCTGGACCAACCGTCGTTCACGGAGCCCGAGCAGGAGGCAGGCGAGGAGAAAGACGGGCCAAAGGCAACTTCAACGGGACTTCAACTTGCCGCCAAGTATGTTGAAGATTACCCGCTCAACCAGGGCGCGTCCCAGAGTGATTACGAGGACGTGGCCGCCTCCATGAGCGCGGTGGCCGGCAGCAAGTTCGTGTTCGTGGGCATGGCGAGCGGCATGATCTGCGTCGTGGAAGTGGCCGCCTCGACCGACGGCAGTGGGGGCCAAGGCTCGTGGTTCAGCAACGCCGACAGCTCCACCAAGATCTGGAAGATTGACGTCCGCACGCACCTCTCGGTGCCAGACGACGCCGAGCCGCCCAGCTGCTACGCACTCGCGTGTGCGACGACGGACCTGCCCTCGAAGATTGCGTCATTGTACCTCGTCGCGAGCTTCGAAGGAGGCAAGTGCTTCATCATGTTGCTGTCGCCGGCCAAGAAGAGCATCGATCAGCTCTTGTCGCTGGTCAACACCGAGAGAGAAGGCGGCAGCACGGCGAGCTCGGGCAACGGGCGGTGCACGACGACGCGCTTGGATGCGAGCGGGTCGAGACTCGCGCTGGGCTGGTCGGACGGCGGCGTCTCGTTGTTCAGGCTGTCGCTGAAACGTGTGGAGCAGAGCGGGAAGGCCACGAGCGCAGCGAAGAGGGACCCTCAGGCGCAGACGGCTCTGACCCTGGAGCCGATCCGGGAGCTGAGTCTCGGCGCGTGGGGGTATGCGCCGGATGACGTTGGCTCTGTCACGGCGCTGGCGTGGTCGCACGATGGCCGGAGCGTTGTGGCGGGCTACGCGCTGCGCGGGTTCTCGCTGTTCTCGACCGACGGCTGCCGCTTGATGTCGAGCTTGCCGCAGCATAACCAGGAGAGGCCCGAAAAGATAGACGAGCACAACATGAAGGAGGTGTGCGCCTTCGGCGTGCTCGATTTGTTGTGGACGAAAGAAAGCAACTCGCTGGTTGTGGTGCCTCGAGGCGAGCAGTCGACGCAACTGTTCCAGCTGCCGGAAGACGAAATTCTGAGGGAAGTCGAGGAGGAGAACGAGGTGGAGGTGGCGGAGGTCGCGCACTTGTACGAAACGGCCGAAGCCAAGGTGCAAAAAGGGGTAGACGGGCTGTGCTTATCCCTTTCTGGGGCTCCTGGGCGCTGCGGCGCGTGGGTTCGAAGCGACAGAAGTTTCACGAGGCGAGCGCGTGATGGGGGCGTAGGCCCAGCGGAGACTTGCGGTCAGATCCAGGGTGGCGACCTGCTTGTAGGCATCAATGATAATTTAAAGGTTGTCAACTTACCCTTTGAGCAGATTGTGAGTGAGATCAAGGAGCTGCCGGACAACGAGGAAGTGGTGCTCACGTTCATGCGCCTGAATTGGGAGGACGTATTCCCGCTGGCAGTTGAAGCATTGTCCTCATCCGAGTTCATGGATGCACACGGGATTCACATGCGGGATGACGAGAATTTGTGCATTCGAGAGTATGCGCTTCGTATGCAGGCTGTGCATGGAGACTGTGACCTAGAGGAGCGGCCACCACTGATGGAATTCGAGCGACGTGCTAAGTTTGACGGCTGGGAGGCAATCCAAGGCACGTCGACTCGTGTTGCGAAGCACAAATACGTGAAATTGTTGTTTGCTTTATTCCCAGTATGGAATCCGAATCACTTCTTGAACGTGATTACCGAGTACTGGAACGCACTTCTTGCACAGAAGCTCTACATCGCCAAGCAGAAGAGGCTCAAGGAGCTCCATGACCACCGTCAACTCGTGAAGATGCGTCAGCGACCGTCAATGGCATTCGCTGAATTCGACTTCGCGAAAACTGTGCCGCTCTCTGGAGGAAGGTCGTCTCGACTGGCATTGCTGGAGAACAAGAGCGTCCGCTTGGTGGCGGCACCATCGCTTGATGATCCATGTGCAGTGACTTCATGTGTGAACTGGAGTGTGCCTGCCGAATTTGAAAAGTGCTGTCCTCTTCGCCTCGTGGCTTTGAGCGCCAGCGGGAATCATATGGCAGTGGCAGGACAACGAGGTTTCTGCTTGCTCAACGTTGTGAATGGAAAGTGGCGGATGTTTGGCAACGTGAACGACGAGCAGGATATGTTTGTGTACTCATTGCTGTGGGTGGATGAAGATGCGCTTGTGGTGAACTTCACGCGATTCAGTGAAAAGCACCAGTCTCTGCATTTACAGGCATACCCAAGGAACCATTTGGATGAGGAATCCATTTTAGAGCAGCTTGTGTTCGGTCGCGAAGGCGAAAATGCTGCACGTAGTCGGGGAACAGCGGCGCTGGGTGGGCGCTCGATTGGGGACGATGCCGATGACTGCTTTTTCATCATGGATAGCGACAATGCGCATAGAAACCTGTTTTGCGTCTCCAGGAGTGAGCTGTGGTGCTTCGACCTGAAGCATGGAGGTACCATTAAACAGAACGATCTCAGAATGGAAATTCAGCTCAAGCGGCAAGTGAACCTGCCGTCACGAGTGGTTGAATCACAGCCTGTTGGAACCTGCAGGCGAAACGCTATCTTGGATTTCGCTGTGCTGCCGCGCTTCTTGCACATCCAAGATGAGAAATTGCGGGAACAGCAACAGCGGAAGTATCAAGCAGAACGCGAACACGAACACGACGACGAAGGGTGGATCTCAAGTTTTGTCAATATGCTGGTCGGTGGCGAAGTACCCGACCAGTACACACCAGAAGAAGTACTGCCGCGCTTTGCATTCCTCGACAGTGCGGGCGATGTCATTGTTTGGGATCCAGAAAACCGTTCTCAGCGACTCTTGTGTTCCAATGTGAGTACAATGGCGAGGTTATTCGTAACCCCGCAGGCTTGCGCGTCGTGGCCAGCACCATGTCGCCTCATTTACGGACTGTATGGCCCCGATGGCATGAAGGTATGGCTTCCTCTGCTGGATGGTGTCTACATGACCCACACAAAGGCCTTCGAGCAGGACAGCCGTCGACTGGAGACCTTCCTGGCTTGCCACGACCCGCTGCGTGCCAAGACATACGAGATTGAATTCGGTACTGCACCAGCTACAGCTGAGTTGTACGAGCAAGTCATTAGAGAGTATGGAATTGCACTGAACGGCTTCCTATCGAGTGGCACTGGAGTTGGTATGGGAACGGGGAGGATGCCTCTGAGGGACGGGTATTCCAACTTGCGTGGATGTGTAACATCGGTGGACGATCCCTCCGCGAAGGATCGCATGCTGCGCTTCGACTTCGATGTTAAAGTGTTGGGCGCTGAACAGGCATTTGGACTGCTTGTTGGTGTGTCACAGGATGTTTATGTGCCATCAGGTGTGCTGCTTCCGTGCTATGACGTGTTCGCGCGCGTGCAACCCATTTTCCACACGCTGCTGTGCTTCCTTGTACAGAACGAGCAGCTATCGTGGGCGCGTCTCGTGATGGACGGCGTTCGGAAGCAGTTTGCGTTATCGACACCCACGCAGGAACTCTTTCTGCACTCCATGCTTGAAGCGTGCTTTGCTAAAAAGTGCCCAGAAGAGAAACTGCACACTGCCATCCAGCTTTTGCGTCCTGGAGACGGCGAGCAGCAACCAGAGGGTGACATTGCGGAATACTGCGAGATTGTCGCGCACGTGGCTCGTAAAAGCGAGCCGTCCCGACTGAAGGTGTTATTCCCTGCGGCAGGAGACCCGATGGATCTGCTTGCGATTTGTCAGCAACGGTCGGAACTGCGCACGGCTGCCAACTTCTTGCTCATCCTCGAGGAGTGTTCGACTGCGTCGGGTTCGTCCTTGCCTCTGCGGATGGAGAGCGCTGCCGAACTGCTGAAGGAGTGCGTCGACCAGGAAGAATGGGTGCTTGCACAACACGTAGTGCGCGTCGCTCGTGATTGGGGGCATCCGCCGTTTGATGATTCCTCGTATTCGCATGCCCCATCAGATAGTAACGATACCAAGCACGCTGGAACCAGTATCGACGAGCAGCTAGCATCTCTGGTGTGGGACAACCTTGTCCGCGGAGAATACGAACGCGTGGTTTGGTGTGTTGAGGATCTTCAGGCGAAGCTCCCGCTCAAGTCCCCAGAAGAACGCCAGCCGGAGGAGGACAGTGCCACGATTTTAGACCGACTTTACCAGATTTTCATCCAAGGCAACAAGCGAAGACAGCTCAGGTAAGTGTTCCCCCCCTTGGCTCGTCCCGTGAACGTTAAACTGATCCGTATCTGTTCTTGCTTGTATATTATTTGTAAATTAGGATCTTGCTCCAAGCCGTGACGGAGGCTCAATACGACGAGTGGGTCGCCCGCATCAAGCACGTAATGGAGCAGTGAGATGGTTGATTCAAATTGGAGCTGACAGCCTATAAGGGCGGTGACCCCTTGTACGTGATGCGTATCACCTTGATGTGCCTAGAAGAATGAAACAAACGACATTAGTGTGTTTTTGAGGCAGATCAGAGGCTTGCCTGGTGATTTGAATTCACATTGGTGTGTCTGGTGATTGATCTAACTTTTATATGCAGCAACGCCAATCACGGTGGGCATCAAAGAAAGCTGCAGTGGGGCTAGTACGTTAGTCGGAGGTGTTCGTGCAATCGACTGGCATGCGTGCAAAGGCGCCGACCAGCCCCCGTGAGCCCAACACCGTTGCTGCCCTGCTGCTGTTACATGTAACATCCGTTGCATTGGAACTGGTGGACGAGGATCGGCTACGGCTGCGTCTGGAGGGTGAGCGGCCGGCGCTCCTGGCGGAGATGTTGGGTGCCTTCACGGGAGATAGTCTTGCAGTTGAGGGCGTGTTTCTTGGACTTCATGATGGCGACGATGGCGGCGCCGAGCTGCCGTGCGGCCTCACGCTGTGGCATATGAAAGTACTTGGCCATCTCCTCAGTGGCGAAGTCGAAGATCGAGCGGCTCTCCGGAGCCTTCATGTTGGTGGCGAGTTCGAGCACATTGGGAAAGTTGCCAATATCTATACTGATCGGGAACAACTGCTGTTGCTGGAATGCGGCCGATCTGCAGTACAGTGTGTGCACAGCACTGAAGGTGCTTGGCACCGCGGCGAATGAAGGAAGTTACATGCTCATGAGGCTGCGCGGTGGAACCGGAAGTGGCGGAATGGATTGCTTGCGGGGCACGTCACACTCCTCGTCGATTAGAGTCGACCAGCAGTGCTACGGATACTTTTCCTCGTCGCTGCTCATGAGGGTGGTCATGTTGGCAGGGCTATTAAAAAAAAACTCTAGTTGCAAAGCTGGATGCTTTTTGCTGTTGGGAACGTTTGTATAGCGATTGTTGGTGTTGTGAGGTACAGTACTTGTATTTGCTGAGGACTTCCAAATACTAGTAGTAACAACGAAGAAGTCATGAAGGTGAAAAGCATAAGTCTGGGATCAATTGGAAGAGCGTCGTCGCAAGCCGTTCGGAGACGATGGGGTTTGTTTAAGCCGGACCACGAAAGAGTAGCCTACGCTTACGGCTACGCATCAAAAGGGGCTAGGAAACAAATGGTTCATATATAAAAAATGCTTTTGGCTACCGGGTACGGAAAAGGTGCTGCGCTACCGTCGTTTGCTGTTGCAGCAACATTTGTGTATACGTTTGCTTTGCTCTGTAATATTGTGTACATCTAGTGGTTCACCTTTACTACGACCGTAATCCCGCTCAGAGCGCTGGCACTACTATCTGTAACGATCATGTTCGCAGTTCGTAAGAACTGTCGCTAGCCATCCAACGATTTTCGGGAAACGTGCAAGTTCAATCAACCCTACACGCGATACTAGGGAGTAAGTAGCTTGATGACAAATGAGAACCAGCTTCAAGCTTTAATGTTCAAAAGGAAGCTGATCACTGTGATTTTACCTACAGAGTGAACTGTCAGCCTTGCTTGTCAGGTAGGAAGCTTTGCGGTACTAGCTTTTCAACTAACCGATATGCCAAAGCGAAGAAATAGGCAAGCCGCCCAGAAGAAGTTGTGTGGAACTCTACTTTCGTTCGGCTCCTAATGCGGTGCGGTGATGCTGGATGCCAGCGCCATGAACAACGTCAAAGGCCATGATATAAATATTATTCGTGTACAGCGGACAGTGATGTGCAAGTTGGGTCCGCTATGTAAGATAATTTTAGTTTCAGCAGAATAAAATCTACCGACTCATCGTTTTTAAAGGAACAGGCAAAAAATAGCACAAATTTGTGCGACACAATTTATTTTGACGATATTTGCGTCTTCGCATGTTGTGTTTAGTATGCAGCGTAGTTTTTGTGTTATTTTTGGTAGAGGTCCACTACTCAACCATTTTGTTTTGCTCTTTTATGTGATGATCAAAGCATCAAATATAGGACTTCATTCTAAATAATAATTTACGTATTATTTCTTAAAATGGTCGGCACAAAATCTTAGGGTGTTCTATCGACCTTCGCTCTTGGAATGTGTACTGAGGGCGAATGCACCCGCAAGTCTGGTCAACGTGGTAGGAGTGGTCTTCCGAAAGACGGCCTCCCACCAATCCCGCGCTAGGGAACGTCACGGGAGTGCATCTACGCAGGAAGACACGACGCCGTCTCCTTGAGCTACGGACTTGCCCCCGTCCTTTGCGACTGCGTTCTTCTTGCCAGTCGAGTTTGGCTTGCTCCCAGACACGGACCTGGAGCTGCTGACTCGCCTCACACCGGCCATTCCCGCGTCAGTCATGACTGCGTTGACTCGGCGCCTCGTTGGGCCTTACATTTGCCGCTGTACTTGCGTAATGCCATCCTCGCGAAACCGAAGAGTGATTTTCAGCTTCAATTAGGCTACGCGAGTGAAGGTCACATCCATGCAGATGCGATGGCAACCTTCAGCCTGCGGGCTGTACGAAATCTGCCCGCAAGTTTTTAGACGGAGAATCTGTCGAATTATAGCTGCGGGAATCGGTCCACTGTGAGGCTGTCAGTTCCGGCTTGAATCGACCACCTTGGCAAGGTGACCTTGCAAGGGCCTGGCAATACATATGTAGTCTGCATGGACGCCTTGAAGGATCGCGGAGCTGTTCGCCTTCGGATGTGCGCGCCCGCAGAAGATCCGGACCGTATTTTACAACGCCATGGCAGAATAAGCCCAAAATGGATGCACAAGCCGCCGCTCGTCCGCTTCGGCGCCGCGTCTGAAGTTGCCTTTTGCTTCGAGCCCGTGCGTCGCTCATATAAATCAT
>JAGDFM010000632.1:0-17299 GCA_019155715.1 Phytophthora pseudosyringae
AGAACGTGAATTCAACTCATTCGCATCACGCTTACACCCGTAGACTAACGTACTACGTCGACTACCGACTGCTAACTCATCGTACAGATTACCTATTGGCATCACCCTCGACCCGGTCATCAGAATGCAGGAGCGGCACGCGGAAGTTGCACAGGTATCCGCTGATCGGTTAGCTGCCGGGCGATAAAGCCAGCGAGTCGCTCGATGCCGACCGAAGACT
Organism: Phytophthora pseudosyringae; assembly: GCA_019155715.1. Classification (NCBI taxonomy): domain Eukaryota; phylum Oomycota; class Peronosporomycetes; order Peronosporales; family Peronosporaceae; genus Phytophthora; species Phytophthora pseudosyringae. Next base: position 221 of record JAGDFM010000632.1, read on the forward strand.
GCGGCATCATGAAGTGCGGGAACAGCGTGAACACGTGGGGCATGTGCTCGTGCACGTCCAGCTCGACTTGGACGCCGTCGGAGCGCGCGTTCTTGGCCAGCTGCAGCGACTGCTGGTGCAGGATGTCGAAGTCGGCGGCCTGGATGAAGAGCGGGGGCAGCCCGCGCAGATCCGTCTGCAGCATGGCCCCTTCGTGCCACGAAGCCTGCGGGGTTTCCTGGACGCAAAGGTCTCGAATAGCGTCCAGCATGGACTTGGAGATGAAGCAGTGCTCGGACACGGCCACGTCGGCCGACAGGTCGGCGTACGGGCAGCTGCACAGCGCCGCTCGAGGCATCTCCCGCCTCGCCCGGTGCAGTCGCAGCAACGTGGCGAGCATCAGACCGCCCCCGGCGCTGTCGCCAGCCAGGATGATGTCCGCAGGCGAGACGTGCTCGTGCTGGACGAGGTAGTCGAACATGGCCATGGCGTCATCCAGAGGCGCGGGGAAGCAGACCTCGGGCAGCTTGCGGTAGTTGGCCAGCAAGATCTGCACGTCCGTCGACGCGGCTGCAGCCCCAAGGGAGTGACGCACCTGAGTGAGTAGACGGCTGGCGAACTCGACGAAGAAGCGAGGGCTGAAGAGCGCGTAGCCCCCTCCATGGAAGTAGAGCACCACGATCCGCCTCTGGCTGTCCTCCTCCTCCACCTCCACCTCCTCCTCCTTTTCCTCCTTCTTGCTGCCGGAGCTGGAACGCAGCCACAGGTGCTCGAGCCCGTTGAACCGGAAGCTCTCGAGCTGCGAGCCGTGGCGCCAGCAGGCCATCGCGCCCAGCAACCGCCCGATGAGCTCGAAGTTGCGGCGGAACGCCAGCGCGTTCGGCATCTTGAGGATGTGGCCGCCGTTGCGTCGCCCCGCGGCGAACGCGATGGCCTGGAACCACTCGTACCAGAGCGTCCACTCCGGGAACTTGGGGTGCAGCCCCCGCTTGAGGAACTGCAGCACGGCCGCATTGGCCGCTGCACCGACATGGGCCGTCAACGTGCAGACGCCACGGAACGAGAGACAGAAGGGCCGAAGCAGCTCATGCACCCCGAGCAGCAGCACGAGCTTGGCCAGGACGGCGACGTGTGCGAGTCCCAGCCACTGCAAGTGAGTCGCGTTCACCCACAGCGAGATGGCAGCCACAGTGAGGAACACCGGGAGCGTGTACGCGGCCCCGTAGCCGGCCGCTCGACCGCTGGTGAACTCGTGAACGTGTTGGCGGACGAGTTTCATGACTGCAATGGAGACGTGAGTCGTGCGAAGCCAATTGAAGAGTGAGCGGTCAATGCATCGCCATCGATCGAGGCCTCTGATGGTGAAGCACATCGTCACCGCACGTCGAAGTGGCGAAGGCGACGCCTCGTCTTGGATCTAGATGGGCTCGCACCTGTAGAGCAACGGGCGACGCTTCGATGGGCTCCAGTAGTGGCCCCCGACCGCTTCCAGAAGGGGTGGAATGGGTGGCGACACCTGCAGCTGCGGGTGTTGTTGACTGCGTCAGACAGCGCCGACTTGAGCTGTGCGCAGTGGCAGACGGTGGCGAACGCTTATCGGGGCGTTGGCGTCGTTCGCATGGTCTCCGTAATAGGCCCACAGCAGACATCACTGAGGGAGATGGGGAGAGTGCAAGTCGCTGTTTGCACGACATCGCAAAGGTGGCACTGGGTCGTGTTTACTGATGCGTGTGATGACCCTAATTTCGCTTGAACGTCATAAACCTCCCGAAGCTCGACTTCGGAAGACTACTATCCATACTAGTAGTACGCTCGGTTCCGGGGAGCAAAAGCTGGTATTTTATGACGTTTCTACTGTGTACGATGTGCTCTCTGAGCTTCGGCTGCAGGATTCGATTCTTTCGTTCAGTGATCACTTATGTATTGAGACGCGATGTTCTTGATGCGGTGATGACCTTGGGCAGCTAGTAGAAGAGACGGCGGTTGAGCTTCTTACGCGAACTGGAGCGAGTCGTCGGCTTCTCGTAGTTTTTGCTGAAAGTTGCCGTTCCTTCACGAGATTTGGACATGCGAGCTCGAGACTTGCGGGGAGTTGTCACTGTTTGGCGAGGAGCCTGCTGTCGAGGAACGCCTTTTGCTGCCGCTGCCAACTCCGCCTCCTCCAGCAGTTCACAAAAGGACATCGAAGGCGCTGGCTTCACTTCTTGCGCCTCGACCTTCGTGGACGAGTCTTGGAGACCTGAAATCACACTCAAGACGAACGGCGTGAGCTGGAGCGGCGATCTGCGATGGTCGTTGGGCGAATGCGCAGCTAGAAGAACGTCCATGTTGTCGAAGAAGTGCTGACTGTCAACGTCCAGCTCAAACTCGAGCAAATCCCCGTCGTAGGTTTTCAGGAAGGCGGAGATCCATTCCAAGTCGGCTCCAGCGACTGCGATGCTTGCTTGTCTTTGCCTGCCCATGGTTGTTGCTGGAGACGCACCAACAGTCGCGACCTTCGGGCGCCTGAGGCTGCAAAGAGAGATGCCGTGCCTTTTCCACACTGAACTTCACGGACAGGGCAGGAACCGGAAAGTTCACGTCTCTAGAATCTTGGAAATTCAAACTGGGCCACCTGAAGGACCTCGTTCCAGTGAGAAAGTACCGCTACGCGAAGCTGTATAACCATACCAGGGTCTCCGTACGTAGCCTGTCATGGATCTATGGTGCATTATCTTATTTATTTGAGGATACCCGGCCCGCTAAATGGGATTTCATCGCCTCGTGAGTTACTCATGTGCGTGATACTGGTTAGTCCAAGCCAAACATCGTTGCAGCACTAAGATAAGCGGGTACATGCTCGAAGGGCAGTCATTTGGTAGCGCTTAAGCTATCATTGAAGCGGTTGCCCAAAACCTCTATGAAATACTGAGGCTAGAGAGTCAATGTCTGCGCAAACTTGGGAGCTGTGGTCTCGGCTGCAAATCAAAAGTCGATAGAAGGTTTTCTCGACAATGCTCGGTTGCAAAATTGTTCGATTCAGTCAATCAACGTCATAGTACGGATATCGAGCAACCTACGCGTCGGAGTCTTCGCCGCTGTGTTCACCATCGATTTCCTCTAATTGCACAGGTGGTTGGGCCAATCGGTTGAACCAAGTCTTCTCGTGCATTGTAGCGAACTCCTCCACGTCGAACTCGTCCTCGAGAGATCCGTAGCTGTCAGCTGTCTCGAGCCATGTCCGGCATTGCTGCGAACAGATCACACATTTCATCAGTATATCTTACTGGTCATTATCCCATACATTCATGCAGGGCAAAGCAAGCTCACCTCTTCGTCTTCGAACGCCGGCGATGCATACAAGCAGGCTAGGTAGTAGCCACCAAGCTTGTCGTGGAAGTGGTGGGCAGAGCGCAGCACCTCCACAGCGTGAGTAAAGCGAGATCCATCCCTCGAGTTCTTCAGCTTTTGCTTCTTTTTCTGTTGGCCCTCTACCTTATCCAGTCGTGGGAAGGACCGCACAAACGCGGCTAGTCCCTTGCCCAGCGTGTTGAGCAAATGAGGAACTCGCTCGTCAATTTCCTCCTCTTCCGGCTCCTCCTGGTCGTGGGTGTCTTTACGCTTGCAAATTTCACGACACTCGCGCAGGTCAAAACCAGCGTCCGTCAGCAAGCTCTTGTACTGTGCCTCCAGATCATCGAACAGCTTGGTCCACTCCTCGGTGGTCGGCTTCGTTCCCAAGCTAGCCCTCGCCAAGCACCTGGCAGCGAGGTAGTTGGTCATCTCCATGAGAGCCTCCGCACCGCCAGGATTCAGCGCTGCAAACACTCGCACGATTTGTTAGGTCAGCAGCACACCTTCATGCACAATTCGAGCAGTATCTAGTTGCAGCACTCACCGATTGCCTTCTGGTAGAGCGCAAGCGTGCGATCAAAGTCGTCCACACTACTCGTGTCCTCCAGCAGTCCTTGCAGCACCGCCTCCAGCAGCTTGGCCTCGGCGAAGTCTTCCGCTGTCACTTTGTCGTCGTCCGCGTCATCATCACTGCCATCTTCCTTGTCAGCAGGTTGGTCCTCGTCGTCTGCCGTCTCCACTTTGTAGATCTCCTCCAGCTTGCCACACACCTCCAGCGCCCTGTTGTAGTAGTAAACCTTCTTGGCGTGGTCGCCGCCGTCCGCCTCCAAAAAGGCCACCAAATCTCCCCCCTCCTTCAGCGCCTTCGCGAACTGGAACCTCGTCTCGAACGTCGTTCCTCCGTCCACTTCCACTGCTCGCTGGAATTTGGCGAGCGCCTGGTCCAACACCTCTCGACTCTGCGTCTCCGTGGCCACAATGAGCAGCGACGACCCCCAGAGCGAGAGACCCACAGGTCCTAAGGCCGCATCGGCTGCGTCCTTGTCCTGCCCGTCCTGACTCAACTTCAACATGTCCTGGAACTTGTCCGCCGCAGCTTCTGCCAGTGTCGGGTCCTCATTCAACGAGGCCAAGCGAGCCAAGGCCGTGCCCCAGAGGAAATAGGCGTCCAGTTGCTTGTGGATAGGCAGGTTCTCGTGGCGCTCCAGCAGCTTCTTGACGCGCTTACCGATCTGCCAGGTCTCTGATACCGTAAAACCCCGCAAATACGTAAATACCATAAATACGTTTCCGTGACATATGGCACGTACGTTTTTGAGACGTCTCCTCCTCTTGTAGCAGGTCGTTGATGCTGGCGAGCTCGGCGTCCACGGCCGCTTCACCACCTGGTTCCTTACTGCCTCGATCTTTGGCAGTCCGCTTGCTGAGAGGGCCTGAGCCCGCGTCGCCACTGGTCGCTCGGGGCCGCTTGTCCTTTGTCGCCATCCGTTAGGTAGTTTTTAAAAAATGGCGTGGACCACTTCCAATATTATACAATGCCATAATAATATTACTAATATTATAATCATATTAATACGAAATACAACAGCCCTGCGCATGGCGCCCGCGGAAGCTCTGAAATTAAGAAGTCAAGTGGGAGGTTCTCTGTCGTTGGTTTTGTGTTTGTTGCTGTTGTTGGTGGTGTTTGCATTGTCTACTTTTTAGAGGGGAAAGTTGAGGGTCAATGGAGCGCAATTCGTGTTTGCTGTCACTCAGCAGGATTTCATTATGCAAAGTATAGGTGATTGTTTAGAGAACTACAGCTTATTCTGTTGTGTGCTGTCGGCGTTTGTCACATTCGTGTTCAAGAGCTTCAAGTCGGCGCGTTTCGCTAAGAGCTGTGTTGCTGGGAACGAAGTAGCTGAGGTTCTCCATGGTGAGCGGCTCAGTAAGATACAATTGATCCATCCGACTTGAGTGTGGACAACACTGTCCAGATCGCGGGTGCTGGTAGCGAGGATGATCACACGGCGGAGGGAAAATAGTACGTGTACGATGCAATTTGAGTAACGGATGCGATGATAGTAGCCATGTAACTTAGATGTATGTGGATAGCACTGTCCAGATCGCGGATTCTGGTAGGGAAGGTGATCTGGTGACATCTACGGGGGAATGCAAGGTTTTAGTCAATTTGATGTGCAAGTGTCCAGATCACGGATGCTGGTAGCGAAGAAGCGGCGAAGATGCGTATGCTGATAGCGAAGATGATCAGGTGACATCGGCGGGGGAATGCAAAGTTTTAGTTGAGTCAACTTTGCCGTGAATGTGTTTGTGACAATTGATATGGAGAGGGGATGACTTCGAAATTTGTCCATTGGGTCTTATAGCCGTCATATAGATATATGTAACTTGGCGCGTAAACTACATTTGCATGTCGCGGCAACATTTAGTGGGCTAATCACTTTGTTAAGGACATCGCCGATTAGAGTTCCCGCGTGCTGTGAAACTTTATACGTTGAAGTTGCTTGATTGCGACAGTCGCACCAAGTGCAAGAAATTCCCATGGTTATTTTTTCTTGTTTTCTAGAGGTCTATGCGATTATGGAGTATATTCTTGAGTCAATGTTTCTTGCTCGTATTTTGGAATTCTTACTTGGTATGCATTTTTAGCGGTGGGTGGGAGGACGGTGGTGGTTTCAAGGGCAAGTGCTTCGGGAGTGATGAAGTCGGTCACATGAAGCGGGACTGTCCGGACCAGAGAAGAATGATGCTGTGTTCGCCGTGGGCGAGGAACGCCTGAACGGCTGGTTGATCGACAGTGGTGCTACGTCGCACATGACTTCGTACCGTTCCGACCTGTTCGACTACGAGACCCTGAACGATGGCGTCGGGGTGACTATTGCGGATGGCAAGAAGTTACGCGTTCATGGAAGAGGAACGGTGAAGTTGACCGGTCTGAACAACAGACGCATCAAGAGGATGGACGTCTTGTACATTCCAGGACTTGACAGACGCTTGCTGTCGGTTGGAAGACTCGCGGAACGTGGCTTGAGCATAGAGTTCCAGTGTTCCTCGTGTGTCATCTGGGGTGACAGCAGCGCAATTGCTATGGGAAAGAAGGTGGGCAAAGCATTCCTGCTAGACTGTCAGCAAGAGGAAGCTGTGATAAGGCCGGGAGAAGATTTTTTCCCCCGACCCATCGTCTCGACCGCCCATGCTCTCGTCCCAGACTGAGTATGGAGTTGATTGGTGGATGGATGCCGTACGGCCTGAACTGTCGCATGGACTTCGATCCAGAACTGGCCTGTGGTCTGAGCGATGGCTCCAGGGTGAGTGAAAGTTCCGGACTCTGGGCTGTCAAGCCCAGATAGTCTGAGCTGGAAGTCTGACGTCTGAGCTGGAAGTCTGCAGTCTGATCTGGGAGTCTGAGGTCTGAGTCCATGTCAACGGAGGTCTGAGCTGAATCAGGCTTGAGTCTGTGTCAACGGGGTTTGACCTAGAAGTCTCAGGTCTGAGCTTATGCCAACGGAGTTCGAGCTGGAGCTGGTCTGAACTGGAGCCGGTCTGAGCGGGAAGTCTGGGGTCTGAGTTGGGGCAGAGGGTCGCTTGTCCGACGGCGGATTCGCATTCAGTCAGTAACACCATCCGGAGATTGCAGGCATAAATCAGCTGTGACGCGACCGGTCGCACCCATGTGCCTCACCTGCGCCGACCAATCCTGGACGCGAACGGGACCACGTGTTCGTACGACTGCCCGCAGCTCTGCTGATCCCGGCAGTGTCCGGCCCGCAGTCTATCAAGAGTTCAAGTCAACCCAACTGACGACCATCGAGCGGCCGTCTCATTATATCAAGGTGTACCCAAAGGGAGGTCCGCACCCCCACTTGAGAGGTATATGTTTTGCACAATCAGAGATCGATTTGCCCCGAAGGACGCAGGCGCCTAGTTTGCTTGTGTAGGGAAGGCCATTGAGAGGTTCCAAAAAAATGCAATCCACATAGCTACATAGTGACCGTGCCTCGGAGCGGGAGCTGTTAGCTATTCCATATTCCTACATGCTAGTGTAAGGTTCTAGTGTGTATTTCATATGTGGGGGGATCCTCTTTGAAGAGTAGGCAGAGTGGCTGTGCGGTGTGCGGGGAGTATTTTGTGCCTTTGCTCATTGTTTGGTTGCTGGTTCGCCCAGAAGGGCTGGTGCGCGGGTGGTCCCAGAGTGTGTGTGAGTGCTTTGGATTTGGACCGGGCTCAAACCGAGTCCACTAACTCCAAGACGGGGTCGAAGCTTTTGACCCGGGAGAAGAAAGGAGAAGCTGTTACGAGCCTCGCCCAGGCTCTGATAAAAAAATAAGGTGGTACTCGGCCCAAACCCAGGTCGTTCCGGAAAAGGAGGGGTTGTTGCGAGTCTGAGCCGGACTCGAAAGGAGGAAAGAAGAGGCTGTTAAGACCTGTAACCAAGGTATGAAAAGAAGTGATTTGAGAATGTGCAGTGTCATGTTTGTATCAAGAAAACAAACATGGCATTTCGGGCAAGGACACGAGCGGACTGAGACCTGTCAAGCGGGGAGCGATCTTCGTTTGGGGGCACCTGGAGACATCTGAAACCGGAGGCAGCTGCTGTGGCCGACATAAGTCTGGGCCCAAAGCGTAGCCCCAGTAAAGAACCAAAGCCAAGGGATTTGCAAGGAGGGCGTACACACGCCTCGCCCAGACCCCTCAGCCCAGAGTCTGAGCTGAAAGGGTCTGAAGCGGATCTGTAACCAAGGTTCTACGTCTGTTGCTGCTTTTGGGCAACGCGCCTCGCCACAAAGCACGGTTTGTGCAGTACTCGGGAGTAGACAGTGAGTGGGAGCTGTGGCACGCTCGCATGGGACATCCAAGCAAGGACGCACTGGCGAGGACAAAGCGTTCCACGAACGGCATCCCTGCGGTGAAGCAAGGTACCGATACGCTGTGTGGAGGCTGCTTGAAGGGCAAGCAGAAGCGTCGTTCCCGTCACGAACACTGACGAAGACATCACGTGGGGGGGGGGGGCAAGTTTGTGCTGGCCATCGTGGNCCCCCCCCCCCCCCCCCCCCCCCCCCCCCCCCCCCCCCCCCCCCCCCCCCCCCCCCCCCCCCCCCCCCCCCCCCCCCCCCCCCCCCCCCCCCCCCCCCCCCCCAAGTATGTGCTGGCACTCGTGGACGACTACTCACGGTATGTAGTAGCGTACTTCATGAAGAAGAAGAGCAAGGTGGCCGGCAAGCTGAAGGAGTTCCAAGCGTTCTATGAAAACGAATGGGGGGACGCTTGAAGTGTCCGCGCTCAGACAATGGAACGGAGTTCATGAACAAGGCGGTAGATGATATGTGCCGCCGGAACGGTATCATGCATCAACGAACCGTTCCGTATTGCCCTCAGCAGAATGGAGTGGCTGAACGCATGAATCGCACGATCATGGAGAAGGCACGGAGCACGCTACACTACAAGGGTGTGTCGACGGAGTGGTGGGCAGAAGCTGTGAGTACAGCAGTGTACCTAATCAGCCGTTCCACCAACACGGCACAAGCGGGCGTGACGCCGTACGAGTTGGGTTTCAAGCTGAAGCCCCGCATGGACCATCTGCGCGAGTTCGGATCGCAGGGGTACGTTCACATTGACGACGTGAAGAGGACGAAGATTGAGCCAAAGAGTTTCCGCTGCATTGTTTCTCAGGTACGCTGAGAACGTCAAGGTATACCGTTTATTTGATTTGGACGCTTCCAAGGTCAAGGTGTCACGATCGGTCAAGTTGGACGAGCGTGAGGTGGGCGGTATATACTCGCATGGTCGGAACCATACGTGGACCCACGTTCCATGTGGAACGGCTACCCGTCCGATTGGGTGCCGTTGGGTGTTTGCCAAGAAGCGTGTACGTGGACGACATGATCATTTCTGCGAAGACGAGCGATGAGATTCGTGACGTCAAGGAAGCACTCAAGGACGCCATCAAGATGAAGGAGTTGGGCGCGGTGAAGTTTATGTTGTGCATGGAGATCGAACACGACAAGAACGCTGGAACGCTGATGATCAAGCAAACTCGGTACATCGATAACGTGGTGGAACGCTTCAACTAGTGGAACGCAAAGGTGGTTGAGAACCCGTGCGCTTCCAACACGAAGCTATCGAAGTCACTGTCACCTACTACGGAGGAGGAACGTGCGGAAATGAGGTCAAAATCCTACCGTTCCTTGACCGGGTGTCTGATGTATATCACGACTTGTACCCGACCGGACATCGCGTATGTGGTGACGCAGCTGTCACGTTTCCTCGAGAACCCTGGAACGCAACACTGGAAGCAGCCATTCGAGTTCTGCGATACCTGACGTCGACTCGTGTGCACGGCATTGTGCACCAAGGGGGTTCCGGAACGGTTACTGCCGAAGCGTTCACGGATGCTGAATCGGGGAGTAACACTGGTGACAGACGTTCCGTGTCTGGAGTCATGGTGATTATTGGGAACGCTCCAGTGGTATTCAAGTCGAAGTATCAGAGAACGGTTGCTCTCAGCTCTGCGGAAGCCGAGTACATAGCTCTGAGCCTTTGCACGCAAGAGGTGCTTTGGGTGCGTGCCATGCTGAAGGACATGAGTCGCGAGCAAGTGGGGGGAACACTTGTCTGAGAAGACAACCAAGGTGCCATTGCACTGGCAAGCAATGCTGGATATCACGCACGGGCGAAGCATGTGGATATTCGCCACCACTTCATCCGCGAGAACGTGGAACGTGGAACGCTCAAGGTTGACTACGTCGATACGAAACATCAACTGGCGGATCTGCTGAACAAGGGACTGGGAACAAAGACATTCAGGTTGCTGCGTGAGGCGATCGGAATTATGCGCAAGATCACCGAGCCTTAGCGGTGAGTGGGAGTGTTGAAGTGCACCGCTCACGCATGGTCCATAACCGCGGGAACGGTTCCATCTGAACCGTCCCAGACCCGTTCCGATTGGCTTATCAGACATTGGTGGTTCAAGGACGCAAGAGTGGGTGCTCGCACAAGCACACACAAGAAGATAACAAGGAGGGCAACAGGGAGTAGACTTTTAGGAAGACGAGAAGGACAGGTTTATCACTTTAATCTACTCACTTCGGTATTTGCCTCCAGCAACAACAATCTCGACTCAACAAAATTCGCATCCCCGATGAACTCTGAAATAAATTTCAGAGAATTATCGAATGACTGTTTTATGGTAGACACAGAGTAATACAAATACTTTTTTAAAGTACATTATACGTATACGTGTGGAGCTCGACTGAAATAGCACTCTATTTTGTACCAGTGGCATCTCAACAATATCATGCAGGCGGAGCTACTTACTCAGTCGACCGTGTCCTACCCTTGTCGATATAACGTCCGGGATACGAATAACCTAGATACGATCCAGTGCCGTGATTAAAGGTGACTCTGCTCGTTGACTTGGTAGGGCTCTCCAACCCGGCATATTGTGTCAATGTCAATAAACTCGTCTTCATTCGTGAATTCGACAAGTGCTGCTTCGTAGGCATGTCCTTCCTCGCTATCCACTAATTCCAGACATGCGTGAGAATTAAACTCTAGTACGCCACCCAACGACACTATAATTGTCGCTGTTACTGCCCTTTGTGGTGTCCTGGCTACATTAACTTACCTGCATGATCGCTATCTCTCTAATTCGTAGCCAAACCAACAGAAGTTGGTTTTCACTCGTCGTTTAACTCACTGGCATCTGAGCTGAAAAGCCAATAATACATCGATAAATAGAAATTTACTTTGCCAATGGCAACGCCATCACTATAAATTATTTTTAACATAGTAAGACGATACCCTATTGTCCTCGACACAAGTCATTGGGCCCAAAAAGTGTAACATGCTATTTAAAGTGACCTAGCTCGTCGAGTGCACGTACAATATAGCTGCAACGGGTATGAATAGAAGCACTAGTGTCTAGGGCATCTACTTATCCAGTTTCGGCACCGGTGGGATGTCTGACACGGAGTCTGCGCTGAATGAACTGAGTCCCGGTCAGAAGACGTATGTGCTCAGGTGCTACGAGTTTATGGCCACTATGAACGAACAAGGTATCTTCAGAGGACAAAAAACACGGGACCTGGTAGCTGAGTGCCTCCAGATTGCACACGGCACAGCAACGAACGTCAGGAAGGAGAACAACGAGGACAGCGAGACCAAGTCTGAGGTAAAGTGCCACCCGTCAGGTGTGTCTGTTCATTATCAGATATATATGATTAACCCCTCATAATTTATAATACACAGCCCAAGAGATCGGAAAGCAATAAGCAGCGGAAGACAAGATGGGAAAACCTCTCTAAATCTATAATACATCGACTCCTTTGCGCTTTGTGTTACAATGTCGTGACCGGAACAATCGTCGGATTGTAATCCTGGTGCAAGATGGAAAATCCACTCTAAATCTATGATACATCGAAAACGGGCCCGAAGCTCAACCCGTTTCCCGGAACTATTTTGGAATTGAGATGTTTTTTTCAGGGGCCCATTTGAGCACAAACGACTGTGAATTGGCCAAATTTGACCTCATTTTCAAAATCTACGCACGAAATCATTCCTTGTATCTAGCTGTCACTATAGGTTTTTGGTCATTTATACCTTGCAATGAATTGTGTCGAGTACAATAGCTATCTGTTTAAAAAGAGGGGGCCGGACTGATGACACCCCCACATGCTCGATTTGAAGGGCTTCTTCGATAGGATCTGGTTGATGGTAGCACTTCTGGCATACATATTGTCAATAGTTGGGCCAATGTACTATTGTATTGTGATTGGGCTCGCTCAATAGTACTTATTTTATTGAAAATCCCCACTCTAGCGGTTGGCCCGGATTACGGGTGGTATTGCTCTTAGTAGTGGGTTTAAAGCCGACGAGGCCGGTGTCCTCGTCGTACCGTAGCTTGCCGTCGCTTTGTGCAATCATGAAGCTGGTGGTAGCTGATATCTGTTTGATGAGGATGTAGGTGCGTGATATTCAGATTGCACGCGCAGGTTGGAGCGGTAAGTTGATAACGGGTACATTTGGAACAGCTACCATGAAAACCGCATCCCAAATACTACTTCAAGTACTCTAAGCATTCTGCTGTTGAAAGAACGGTCACTCTATCGGAAGCCAATAAAATATCCAAAACAATTTCTACAGCTTAAGAATATCTAATGAAGTATTATAGCTAGCTACAGTGACGACGAATTGAACTAGAAGTATTCAACCCAAGCTGAAACTGAAATTACACTCGAAAAATGTGACGAGTGCAGTTTATTTCCGATCGTATTCTGTGAGTAAACTTCCCTCAATGTGGTTAATGTAGTCTTCTATTTGATGTTTACGTTTTTGTTTTTATAGAAGCCTGATATTTAGTTAGACGCGAGACTATGTCACTCGTCTTCCGGTGGGTGCTTGCGATACTTGCAGAGTCTTGAGGCACCGTGTTTCAGAGATAGTCGTGGATGGCACTGTGTTGGTTCTCCTGGAGGTGGATGTCCTGGATAGAACCAATTGTCACGAGGAATTTTGCCGCTCTGACCCGCTCTTTAGTCGGCTGTTCCACAGGATAACTTCCCTCAATGTATATACGTGGATGCTTTCAGTATATTTCTGTACTCCGAAATAAATTTCCGAGCACAAAACTTTCGCTGATTCCACGAGCCTGCCCGTCGTATACACTCGCTAAGAGCCCAGCAACGTATCATGGATCCTGCCGAGTTAGGTTGACATATTGTGGACCCATAGATGATGGCACCGCCGACAGTGACGCCAAGTATGGCCACGATAGCCTTCTTGAGGGTAGACCACCCTTTCTTGTCTTTGTTCGCCACAACGGCGAGCGCCTTCGATATCTTGCCAATTCGACCATCACTGGTAAAGATTATCTGCTTCGCACCAGCGAGCACCTATACCAGATTGGCCACCTGGTCGTCACTGAGAGCAGCCTTCTTCTGCGCCGCCGCAAAGGCCTTACTCAGTTTAGCCAGCTCGTCATCCGTATACTTAGCTGCCTCTTATATACCAGCATTTGCCTTCTTGAATGCGTCCGACACCTTGATTACCTCTTCATCGCTGACCTTCTTCGTATCAGCGACCATCTTGGCCAACTTGGTCACCTGGTCGTCAGTAATACCGGCACCTTTCTGTGCCAAAGCGAAGACCCTTGCCATTATAACATGTCTAGAGTACCCTGCACGCTGGGCTTGGTCTTAACTCAGTGCCTGTCTTCGTAGTACAGTCGGTAGTCACCTAATGGCTTCAGGAGACCAACGTATTCCCCTGCACCGGCGCTTGTCTGTCCTGGCAGCAACCTATTTATTCTCACTTCTGACTGCAACAAATAAGCTCACAGCACTCCACTACATACAGAGTCCCTTCCAGTAGCGCCAACCGAGCCACTCGGAACTCACTGGCCCCTTACGTCGCAGCTCGCCGACTGGGAAGCACACTGGCCTCCTGACCGTCTAGTCATCCCTGCAGCGCTTGCACTGTTCGCCTCGTCTGTCGTCGCATCGTGTCACTTCCCCGCAACACTCCACTCCGCCCTCTGTTTTGTCTTCGTTCGGCTAGCCCTGCTTCCCCGCAGTGCTCGCTCCACGGTCGCCTGTTGCCACTTCTCGCCGCTTGCTCTCGGCGTGGCAAATTGTGTTGTGAGCTGCCCTGACCGCTGTCGGTCGCTGGCGCCCACCACCTGTTCGATTCCCTCTCGTCGGGCTCCACGTGCGATACCTTCTGGCGATATCTTTCCGCGCTCTGCAGTCGCCCACTCATCAGCAGCTGCAGTACCTCACACGTCTTCTGTCGCTTCTGTCTCCACTTCGCTGACTGCCGTTCGTCTGTCCCACTGCTCGGTCCGCATGGTATTTCCACACTAATTACACGAATTCCTCAATTCAAAGGTCTTCCACGACCTTCTCATCGTCAAACAGCTTGGCATAGCAACTGAGACCCACCTCTGTTGGTTGCAACCGTCACCGTTTGTGTGCTGTCTAGCTGGTCGCAGTAGGAACTCGAGGGCATAGTGTCCTGCCCTGTTGCGCCGCCACCGTCGTCTGACTTCCACCAACTGTTCACTCGTTTCTGCCCATTGCTCTGTTCGCGTAGTTGGCGCTGCACGTCGTCGTTTGCCGCTTGCTCTCACTACTGTGTGGCCTGATCCCGCCGCTGCACGTACAATCGCTCTTGCCACCTGGATTTCGTGCCCCATGCGGCGTAAATCTTCATCCGCCAGCTTTCCTGTGAGATCTTCTGCTGCCTGCACTAGCCAAGTCGTCGGCGACTGGAGCTAGCTAAAAATGGCGCGTGCGCCAAAAATCTTCCGGCTGGCCGGTTTTTTCTTCTCGCCGCAACAGATAGTCATCGTAGCCTACCACCTCAACAATCCGTAGAGGTCCCATCCACTTCGGGCCACGCTGAGGATTGTACAACCAAGCTCGGTCGCCAGCCCGCCATTTTCGTCGCCCCCGCACATTGCGATCGTAGTACTTCGCCTGCCGTGTCTGTTCTCGGATACGGGCTCTCTCTGCACATACTCTGCTTTTTGTCATCGCTTCCAGATGATTGTCGTAGTACGCCTTCAAGTCGCCAGCTTCCGTCACCGCCACACGTCTCATCAACTTGTTCGGAGTCCTCAGCTTTCATCCCATCATGTTGGGTGTCAACAACACCGTTGAGCGCCTAGCTGAGTTGTAAGAATAGACTGCGAACTTCACCCATAACTCCCAATCGTGCTGCTTCTCCTCCGCCATATACATCGTTACGCAGTCCTTCCACGTCCTATGGAATATCTCCACGTGGCCAATCATTTGCGGCCTGTACGGTACGGGGTTGGTCTGCTTGGCTTGCAGCATGCTGGCCAAATGCTCGATAACTTTGCCGGTCAACTCTGGCGCGCCGTCCGTCAACAGTTCTCGGAATGGGCCAAACTTTAGCACCAGTTCCTTCAACAGGAATGTCACTATGTTCTCGGCCGTGTGCTGCACTACCGTCGTTGCTACTGCATAGCGCGTCACGAACTCCAAGGCCGCTATCACATACATCTTATCGCCGTCTGCCATCGGAAAGGGTCCGGCGACATCTAATACCCACCGATCACCTATATCGCCTCCTCGCAGGCTTCTCAACTGGCATCCTGCAACCCACCGCCGTACTTCCTTCAGCATGTTGGGCCACCAATACAACTTCGATATCCTTGCGTGCGTGTGCGGTGCTCGAAGATGCCCGGCCCACACCGAGTCGTGGCATTCTTAGAACACTGATGCCCACAGTGCTGGTGGCAAGATCACCCACCGTCCGTTGCGAGCGTTGGTGAGTGGGAGGCCAAAGGCTCGCTCCACGTTCCTGCCCTGGTGGCTGTCTGCCGCCCTCAAATTCCGCACCAACTTGCTCTGATCCTGCGCCGCGATAATCTCGTCGTCCGTGACCTGCAGTGTCGAGCCTACGTCTTCGATCGTCGCCACCTCCTCGCCCTGGTTCATCACGCTCGTGCTCGCCTGTCCGTTGTCGTTGCCTGTGCGTGCCTGCGGGCGTTGTCGTTCAGATCCAATTGTTTGCTTGTCTTGTGGCTTTGCTACGCCGCCCGTGATTTCCGCTCGTGTACCTCGCTCCGTCCTTCATCTCGTTGCCGATTAATCGGCTGCAGCACCAGCCCCCGAACCGTCGGTACCGATGATTTGCTCGTCGGCTCCGCTTCAGCCCGTGGTGCTGCTTTCGCCGATTGGGAACCCTCCTGCTGCGTTGGGACCTCCGTCGTACGTCGCATGCCTGCTGCCGACACTAACGCTTCTTCACCTAGTCCGGGTTCAGTGGGTATTACCACTGCTGCGTTCACCGTTCTCGTGTCCTCCGCTGCTCGTGCTGCTGTCTCTGCGCGTCGCTTCACCGCTCTCGTCAAGGGTCGCGTTGGCTCCGTCACTGGCTCCGGTGTCGCCTGCGCCGTCGCTAATGTTGGTCTGCCTCCGCTCGCCGTTCCTGGGTAAGACGTTGTCTGCGTTGCCGCTGCTGCCGCTTGACCTTGCTTGCTCGTCGTCATTACACTCTCCGTTGGTTGCATCGCGTGGTCCTCGAGTCTGATTCCTATCGCTGCCAACCCGCCGCTGGTGCGCGAGAGAGAGCATCCGCTACTACGTTAGTGCTGCCAGCTCGATACACTATTTCAAAGTCGTACTCTTGGAGTGTGAGCGACCACCTGTGTAGCCTACCGGCGGGTTCGTCCTCGTCATTAGCCACTTCAATGTCGCGTGGGCAGTCACGATGGTACAGGTCCTCCCATACAGATGAGGCCTAAACAGCTTGACTGCCCAGACGACTGTCAAGCACTCCAGCTCGGTAATCGAATAGTTTATCTCTACCGCACTGTTCACTTTACTGGCGTAGGCAATCGGCTGCCAGCCTTTGCCCACGTCCTGCATAAGACACGCACCGAGTCCTGTTTTGCTTGCGTCTGTTACCAGTCGGAACGGGCGCTCGAAATCCGGATATATGGGCAGGTGTGATGTTGGTTTTTGACCGAACTGGAACGGCTCGGTAGTCAAAGCAACCACCGCCGAACCTTTCGGTGAAAGGTACTAACCCGCTCTGATTGGCCAATCACGTTCCCCGCGGCCGAGTGACTAGGAGGAGAGCTCCCGGCTGGTTATAATAAAACCGCCAGCCGAGTGATGGAAGGTATGGATCTTGGACACGAAGCTTGGACGAAGCGGAGGGAGGGCAGCACTCTGGGCGAGACCGGAGCGGAGGCAGGAAACCACTTGAGGGGTAGAATGAAGATTCGAAAGTGATTGA
>JAGDFM010000633.1:0-17282 GCA_019155715.1 Phytophthora pseudosyringae
CGCGGCTTCGTGCCGTCGAGGAAAAGGAACCCCCGAGACGCTTCTCTGCTCGATGGTGCCTTGCATAACGCAAAGCATTGCTGCGACAGCCGCTGGTGGAAAATAGGTTCAAGGCTTTCCCAAGCTGGTGCAGCTGATGGAGGTGCCGCGATGCAAAGCGAGCGTATTAATAGCTTTCGGTGCCTGTATACGGTTGGTTCAACAGTTGAAGTGATTAGTCCGTCAGATGTTTGCGACAAACAGGGCAAAATTAATTTAATCTGATGATTTTAATCGAAATTAAAATTTCTGTTGAATAGGTACACTTGTCACACTTGCATCGGCGAACGGTTCCGCTGCAGCATGGATGGATATTTCCATGGTAGTCGAGGAAGGTGCCTAATAATCGTGTACATTATCTTTACACGTTTAAACAAGCACTCGTTGGACAGGTCTGCACCTCCACGATACACAGGGAGCTACGCACCTGCACGTGCTGAACGATATTGAGCCAATTAGCTGCACGATGATATGTCCACTGGTCCGCAAGTACTGTACTCCCATAGATCCGATAACAGCCATAAATCAGAACTCATGACTCATGATGCTGCTTTTAAATACTACATGTACTGGAGTATTTGCGCAGGTGGCCGCTATATAAATAGCGCTACAGCCCACCGTGCGACACCATAGGACGTGATAGACGTCGAGACAATGTATAGATTACTAAGTATTACTGTAGCACGTATGTACAGGAAGATTACATGTTAAACACGATCTATTGTAGTACACTAGCCGAGCGCCGCCGCTCCGCGGCGGTGGTAGTTTCGTTGGTCCCCGTGCCGCTCGCTCGAGAGCTCGCTCCACACACGCAGGCTGCCTACGCTTCGCTGCGGCAGAAAGCGCACCCGTTCCGCTCGCAGGGGCTCGCTGCACTACTCGCCGTGCTTGCTTGGTAAGCGAGCTACCTCGCCTTCGGCTTCGGTAGGAAGGGCAGGCCATTCGGTCCCGCAAAGTACAAAGAGGTTATGCGGGCCCTTCGGTCCCGCTAGGCAGTTTTATCGAGTGGCCGTCGCTGCCTTCGCTTCGCTCGGCAGCATTTTGTCCAATGAGGTAGCTTAAAAGCGTGATGCTAAGGGCTTACACTCTAACTGCTCCTTCAGTTGATGTTTAGATGTACAGTGTACAGTAAATTGCCTCGATAAAGAAGTCATCAAAACTGATAAACACCTGATTCTACTACAGTCCTTGGAGTATTCTTGGGCCTGCTTGTCTTCTATTTTGCTTTGTATTTCATTAACCTTGGATTTTGTAAATACGGCGGGACTTCTTTATCGAGACAGATTACTGTATTTCCATACAATTCCTGGTACTATAGTATAAAGATGAATCTTTCAAGTGCAACGCTGTGCGTTCAACTCAGGGGACAGTTCAACTGTCAGCACCATCGTACATTTAATTCCGAGGCGTAAATGCTTTGATATCCCTCAAACTACTTGTTGAATGCGTTGAACTTCGTGCTGTGTGGTGGTTCTGAAGACCCATCATATTTGACTTCCTAAAAGACCAAAAAGTCGCTATCGACTCCGTGCTGTCGTTTAAAATAAGTTGGAAGCGGTGAGGTCGATGCCCAGGTCGATGCCCAGGTCGTCGCCGCTTCCAGTGCTCATTCCAGATGCACCGGTGATTTTAGCTGCCTTGCGGGCTGGCAGCGTTGACTCCTCGCAGGTGGAAGCTCCCGTGGTGCCGTGCTTCTTAGTCGAGTTGGGAAGGGAGATCTTGTTCTTGCCCTCGATGGCGCGCCGCACTGTCTTTACCTCCTGCGCCGAAATGCAGATCGAGGCCTTGCGTACCGCACTCAGATCCAGCTGGGAGGTCTTAAGGGTGGACGACAGCACCGTAATGCTCGAGGAGCCTTGAGCATCCATCTGCAAGTCCGAGCGAACAGATAGGCTGTTGACGTTGTATTCAATGCTCGCCGTGCCAGTTGTCTCCAAGCTGAGCTGGCCCACGCTCGCATCGGCATCCGGAGCGGAGACGTACACTGCGGTCGAACCGGTCGCGTCAATCTGCAGCTCAGCGCGCTTGCCCGTGTTCACCAGCACACCGTCCTCGATAACCACTTGGGCCGATCGCTGGCTCTTCACGTCCATCACGGCCTCAGGCTCAGCCAGGAAGATTTCCGTGAGCAAGTAGCCGCTGGCCGCCTTGTCGCCCAGCCAAACGTTGAGCTCTCCTCCGTTGTTGGTATCATTCTCGAGCAAATCGTCGAAGTCGCTGTCGCTATCGCTTTCGCTGTCAAGGTCGCTGTCGACATCCTTGCTCACGGTCACCGCGTTGACGACAGTACGCGAATCACCCGAGACGTTCACGTAACCGAGGACGCCGGTGGGAAGATCGCTCACGTAGCTCACGTACGCGTTACCAGCGAGGCTCAGATCGATCGAGTCGATCGAGTTGGTCTTCGCACCGGCGCTCAGCGTCCATTGCTTGACGTACTTCACGTGCCTTGAGGTGGCGGCCTTCACGATGGGCTCAGGGGTGACCTTGAAGTCCGCGGCAGCGTGCGCAGCCAACGAGGCGGCGGCGACGAGAAGGGCGTGGAAACTGCTGAGCTTCATGGTCTCAGGAGGGGGTCTGGAAAGGAGATTGGTTCCTGAAGACTTGACGGATAGCCGGCGTTTATGACAATGAGCTTTCGCAAACGGCTTTGAGATCGCGTGAGGAGTTCTAAAGCAGCAGCACAGGGGGACCCCTGAGGGATGCCCATGGAGCTGTGCAACCTGCAAGCTGTAATCTTGAGCTGTGCTGTAATGATAGAAAGCCTCGCTTTGCCGCTGCCTTTCTTGCTATAGAGACCGAAGCCTTCCCGCCGCTATGCGCAGTTTTCACAAGCTGTGTTGCTACAGATACTGAACCTGAGATTCGGTAAACGAATGACAAATGCTAGGTATAACATAATAGGTGTTCGGACAGCAAGAGGAACCTGCGCCACAAGCTTGAAAATGTGGATTCCGAATCAACAAATCGCGTTTTTAATCTTTTGCGAATCACATTACATATACATGTAATCTTCGCCTGCTTATTCATCTGTAGGCCTGATAAAGTTTTGCCAAATTGATAACTGCTCGGAAACGTTCTCCAGCAGTTTCAGTTATGCTATAAACTGTCCAAAACTGTCGCTAAACTATCTTGGCCCCGCGTTTTCTGTACAACTCACGTACAGAAAACGCGCCTCCCAAATCAAATACGAGTAGTACTATCTAAGTTTTCGAGGCGGCGCTGGTGTTGTGAATGGCAACTTGGTAGTATTTAACGAGGCACTCGTGGGGCTCTGGAATTGCTCTTGGGGCTGGGGCTGCTGTTGAGCTATTTGCTAATAGGAACGCTTGTTTAACCGATGAAGGATTATAATATATCGTATCTCTGCTGGTGTTGCGGTGTAGATGGATGAAACCGCCGCGCTTTTTGCTGGTCTTGCTGCGAAGCTGTGTCATCGCCAGTGACACATTGCATAACTTCCATCACAACAGGCTCGTTACTGGGCGTCGAAGGGCACAATGAAGAATGCCGAACACGAGCTCGATCCAACATGGTCCATTTTAATTGATTAATTTGCTCCAACGCAGTCAAGAATTGGTTAATTTTACAATTAAAATGGACCGGAGGTCTCACAATAGTATCGCGCGTCGTTTCCAAACTGAATCTATGGGATAAACTATCGAGATAGTTTAGAGTCAGTTTACGGCAGTTTGGCCGACGCAAACTGAAACGGAAACGTTTCCGTTTCAGTTCAGTTTACGACAGTTAGCACAAAACTTTATCAGGCCTATCCATCTGGTTTTCAAAGGAGAAAAAGAACCCCCTCGTCTGCTCCCTGTTGCAAGGACAAATAGTTCAAGGTCGTAGGGAAAATGTCAATACGTGTATGAGCTGCGGAAAGGTTCACCAAAGCAGTGCGAGAGGGAGAGAGAGAGAGCGGACTGCCAACGTTGTACCGCATACATGTATTTCTAACAGCGTTCTGGAAGCACATAAATTGGGGCAAAGGCAGTCGTTGTCGATAATAGAAGGCAACCGTTTAACCCCCCAAGCCCGAGCCGATCTGGCAGCGCCTGTTTGGCGAAACCCTATACATGTTAATATTTATCCTAAAAATGGGCGTGCATACAATATTCAATATGATTGATATCGTGTATTAACGAGAGCCGAGACATGGCCCTAACCTCGATTCTTCCCGCGAGCACTATCGTGTACGGACCCCACAAACGTGTGCGAAGGGTTCAACTTTGCGAACTTATGGTGTCTAAGAAACCAGTTTGGTAACGTGAAGACGATCCATTCGTTTATCGATATTTAGAAAATCGGAACAGATGGAGATCAGCAACATCAAGCAGTATATTGAAAGCAAGGAGAACAAAAAGAGCCAGAATCTGCTGCCGAACTAATCTGCGTCACGGCGCGACCGCTTTGCTTGCTGAAGATCATCACTACCAGACTCACCGCTCGACGCGACAGAGTTGTTTTCATCACCACTGCTAACGCCAGTGCCGGCCGATTGAGCTGGCTTCCGCGCGCGAATCTTGCGCTTACTGCGCGTCTGCGGAATCGGTGTACCGTTCTTCCAATATTTGTGCCAGATCTCAAAGCACGAAACTGCCACGCCGTTGCTGGTGTGCTTGACTTTATTGCACAGGAACACACGGGCGGCCTGCGCATTCTTCGAAGCGGCCTTGAGCTTGCAACCACCGCAATAGAATGTGGTCTCCCCTCCTCGAGACTCGTTTGTATGCTTGAGTACTGAGCAGACCTTGCAGGCACGCTGCCTGCGCTTTCTGGTGTCCACGTTCTCAGCGCTCTTGTTTCCTTTGCGTCACTCATCAGTCTGCACGGGCACGTGGGCTGTAGCTATCCGTCGTTCCTTGGTAGGTGTCGGATTGAGACCGCGGTGACGCAGCATTTCCGTCCACTGTTCCTTCCTCAACTGAATCAGCTCCAAGTGCAACTGCTTCAAAAACGCAATGTGCGATACCTTAGTCTTACCAGCAATAGAGCGACGCCAGTTGTACACAATGAACGCGTTGATTAGCACCAGATCAATCAGGCCGAGAAATAGCGACTTGTAGTACTTCTTGTAGCGTCGAGCAAGCCGCAGCGAATATCTATCAGAATATCAGACACGATTAGAGCCAGCATTAAACATGTCAATACAAGATAAGACCACTTACTGCTGGAGGCGCAGCTGATCGTGGACATCGACACCCCCCATGTACGTCTGGTAATCTTTGAAGATGCGCGGGGCCATCAACTCAGTTTCTTCACCTGTCTCCTGGTTTCGCTAACGAACCAAATCCAAAAAAAAAAAATTGTCGAACGAGCCGCAGTCCGACTTACTGCCGAATCAAATCCCTCAACCAATAGTACATTAATGACGATTTAGATACTATACAATAAGTATTTTCTAGAGTTAATATTTAAAAACTTATAATTAATGTTTTTTAAAACTATTTTATAATTTATTGATATTAAAAGCTTTTGTTGTAGTGCTAAATTAATAATAGGTTCACGATTCTGTCTCGTTCTCCGCTTCCACCAGTTGCGAGAATGTGGACACCCTGGTTGTCATACCACCGCACCGCTTTCAGCACAGGAACATGCGCTGAGTGCACCAGTTCGAACGTCCCTCTGTCAATATGGTGGGGGCGGTTTATTTGATGCCCGTCGTCCGTTCTTCAGTTTTGGTGGTAGGATGGCTTCACAGAGGACCTGCCTGTTCATCATGATTGTGCCAACAGCGTAGAACTTCATTGTCAGGAGCTGCATCGCGAGGACCACCGACGTATAGAATCGGTCCGTCACTATAACGCGAAAGTCAAGAGGTCCTGAGACGCCGAAGACATGTCTGAGATTCCTAACTACTGCAGCTGGGCCTGACTTCTCGTCTGGCAGAGTGCTGCCGTCCTGCATCTGACGCTTACCACAGTAAACTTCGAACCTGTATCGTACACATTATCAAGCACATATAATGGTATTAGACACGATAAGTCAACTCTAGAGCCAAAAAAAGAAAGCGTGTCGATGGCACGCTTTCACTTACCGGATACAATATGCAGTCTGCGAGCAGCACAGCATGAAGAGCTCGTGCCCCAGCGATGCGGCTTCTCCTTCATGAAGACGCGCAATCGATTGAAGCTCGATCTCGACGGCAGCATCGCTTCATCAAATGCTGTGGAGTAGCGCCCTCGCACAAACCCGTCGCGTCCTTTGTGCGGACTGCGTCGGGTATTTTCTCGGTTCTTGAGTAGCGCATCTCTGGGTGAAGTGAAGCTCTAGCGGTGTTGTTGCTTGAACCCCGAAGAGTGTCTCCAGACGCAGCGCGGATGGTCCTCACCCTGCGTCTCTCTTGCTCTGACGTCCTCCTCGTGCGCAGCGGCGTCCTCATCTCTCTCCTCGGCTGCACGGCGTTATCGGGCCGGTGCTTCCTCGGTTTTGCGCGGCGTTATCGGGCCAGCGCGGGTCTTCGTCGTCGGGGTCGCGTTATCGGGCGGCTCCTGGACGGTATTATTTAACGTGTCCCTCTTATTGGGCACGGAATTGCGGGGAACGCTATCTGGACAAGGTAGCAACGCTATAGGATCAAGTGGCGTCCCTACTGGGCAGACAGCCATGAGTGCTGCTGGGTCTGCTGGGGCCCTGTATGGACCTCAATACGGGTCATCGACTGGAATGGCTCAGCCTGGGGTTCCCGACTATGGCTTGACTCGGCAAGGGGCTGTTGGACCTCCGCAAACTGGATCTTATGTGAATTACAACGGGGGGTGGGCCGGTCAGCGGTCCCATCCTGCGTTCCCGTCATAGAACAACGGCGGTGGATACCAAGTGCCAGGATCGTACAACGCTGCTGCGACGCCGAGGTCCCCTATGACGGCAATCGCTTCGTACGGAGGGTTCACCATCACCGACACGCCGAACGGTCCGGGTTTCGGTACGCCGAGCGGATATTACCCCGCTGCGCCGATGATGCGAGAAAAGGTTCCGAGGCCGTCCTACTTGGTAGGCCCCGCTGCCGTGCCGGCTTGGGCTGCGACTGCGACTTCGACGGCTACGATGCCAAGGCCCTTGTTGAACCAGCCTATGGCCACCTCGGAGATGAAGCTCGAACATGTCTTGCCTCCTGACGCGTCGACACTTGCGGCGTTTGGGAACGGCCAGATGGGCCCGGCGAACTCTCAGTACCAGTATTATGGTGGTATGCCCTCTCATGTCAAGAACGCTATCAGAATGCTGCAAAGTTCTACTCGGACGGTTCGACGGTTGAAAAGGCCCGTACGTTCTGGTAATCGTTCGAGAGGACTACGTACGGATTGAGCGACTCGCTCCGGCTGAGGGCGTTCCGGGAGTGTTTGAAGGGCAAGCCGAGAGAAGGCTTGTGGATGCCTTCTCGAAGCAAGGACTTCGAGACGCTCCGAACTCGGTTCTACAACCAGTTCGTTTGTCAGACGCCGTTGCAAATGGTCGAACGACTTAAGATTACGCAGCGTCTCCGTAACATGTCTGCCGAAGTATGGGGGGATATGATCTCTGGATTGTGCGATGCAGCCCAATGCTATGACCAACAGATGCGCTAGGAGTACTTCATCTCTGGCTTGAGGAACCGTGAGTGGAAGGCCGCCCTGAACACCACGATGGTGTAATTTATTTCCCAAGCAGTGGCGGTCTTACTCTACAAGAGCATGCATTTACCGGTGGAGAATGACGCTGACTTTGCTGACGCAGTCACGTCCAAGCCGCCTGCGGAAAACGCGATGATGCAGCAGACGCAGAATTTGCTGGTGCAGCAGCAGCAGATTTCTCGCCCGCATCCTTCTCTTGAGAGGCCGACGCATTTCGCGGCAGTCTACGAGTTCCCAGAGGCCGTTGGTACGGCTCCGCCCCAGGCTAGTAACGGTAACGCTCCGATGGAACCGTTCCGGGGTATACGCTAAGGGCCTGACATGTATACGCGAGACAGCCGTGTGATTTGTGGGCGTTGCCACGTGCTTGGACATGGACGAAACGATTGTCGACGCCAGAATGGATCCTGCTCGAATTGTCGCCAAAAGGGTCACTTCCAGGCGGAATGTCTGGAGCAAAGTGCGCAGAGTTCTGGAAGAGGGTACGGAGCCCAGCCACAAGGACGTTCTCCGCCGGCGAGCCTCATGTGCAAGAGGACCGACCACGTCGTGGCGGACTGCCCTACGATGACAGCGATCCGGAACTTGACTGTGACTGGGAATAGTGGAGCTGTGCCTACGCCGACACAGGCTCCGTCGCAGCAATGATGGGGACAGGAGGGAGGGGAAGGGAGTGCCGCTCCTTCCTCTTGTCTGAGTGACGGCACGAATAGGGGCTCTGGGAACACTGTGCGGAATACGGTGTGGGAATTAGAGAGAGCTCCTAAGAATGAACGGACGGCTGGTGTCGTTCCGGTGAAGTGTATAGCGAGAATGGATGTTCCTGTTGAGCCTGTTGCTGAATCAAGTGTCGAAGTCAAGGAGTACCGTTCGAAAGTGAAAGCTTGTACCACTATTGAGTCGAACGAAACTGTAGCCGTGGGAGGCATCGGAAGGAAGGCAGATATCTCTACGAGTGAAGACGGAGTTGTAGTGGACACCCCTGAAACGCCTAAGGAGGGCATAGTGTGCACCACGACTCGTCTGGGAATCCCGCTAGAAGTGACCGAAGTCGTGTATGAAGATTTTAACATGAGCAAGCGCTCACCAATAACTGAAACGGTGAGTTTATCGACGGACGATATACTGGAGGACGAGGGGCGTTCCAGACCGGAGAGCGTACTGATAGTGTCTGTCGACCCCGAAGAAGTCCAGAGTGTTGTAGTTGTCGATACTCCGAGTCTCACTAAAGAGACTGGACGAGAGACTGGAGAGTCAGAAGCTGATACTAAGGTGGTCCCGCGAAACGAAGCCTAGAGTCACGACGGGGTAAGAACGATCAAACACGGAGTGAAGATGCAGAAATTGCGATGAGAGAACGGCAGGTAAGTTTTTCGTGAAGATGATACGGACGAGCCTGAGCCGGCCGAAGAAAGCATAACCCCGGCTGTAGCCCGACTGTGGACGTCGGAGGAGCTAGATGCGCTGGAGGCGGCTGAGTCCACGCCTAGCGTGAAAGACGAAAAGGAGGAGTACGACAAGGAACAGGAAGAGCGTCTGGGTCCCCTTGATGAAGTCGAGCTGAAACGACTCTTAAAGAAGAACGCAAGAAACCGTCACTTGAGGAGATCAGCGAGTTCGTAGATATTGCGGTCGAGACGTTGGCAAGAACAAGATAATAGTCGCCTGGAGTGTTGTCGACGCCCGGGTGTTGGGTCGAGTGGTTCAAAAAGATGCTGGTTACCTCTGAAGAAGCGAAGCAAGCTAATCGCGACTTCGGAGACGCCGCCCCGGCAGTGAATAGTGCCCCCAGGGTGGGGATGGTGTCGACTACGGACTCGGATGAATAGACTGTCGGCGGCGGAGATATAGACTTAGCTTCATCAGGGGGTGCTCGGGCCAAGTGCGCGACGAATCCTCCTGTTGACCCTGCGGTGGTACTCGAGAATATACTGGTGTCACTAGAGGAGCCGCCTCCGTGATCGCTGTCGCTGTCGAGTTTGCTTCGAACGACATCGACACGAAGGGAGCGTTGTCTCCGCACCTACGAGCGCTGGTCCAGGAGGGGGCGTTCGAACTAGTTCGGGAAGACGAAATGGCGAAAACTCCTGTATGCCCTTCGTGCCTGGGGGAGGCCCTCTTGCGATCCCGATACCGTTTTGAGGAGCGTGGGCTACTCGTATGCAAAGAGGATTCTTTTCGCAAGAGGGCCGAAGGGTTGGTGATAGCCCTCGCTAATCACTTGGCCAAACGCCAGCTGAATCGTATTGCGGAGCTTGTCATGGAACGGTACGGTAAGGAAGCCGAACTGATACGGACCAAGAGGTGTACTCGAGAATCTCGATGCCACCGGTCGCCGCTGGAACCGCCAAGAAAGAAGACTTGTGCTAAAAACGTGACCTTTGACTGCTCGTCCTTCTATACTGAACGTATAGAAACTTTCGGCGACTACCCGTCGCGCGTGGAAAAAGGGAACGATGTAAGTCACTACATATGCAAGGTACGCGACTGTCGGACCCGGGCCTCTCGAAGGAAGCCGGACTGCTAAAAGTCGATACGAATGACAAAGGAGACGGCGAGACCATCGAGAAGGACGGTGTACGGCTCGTTCCCGAAGGAAAAAGGGTGGTCGGGTCCGTGGGTGGCGCAGACGCCGTCTCAGCCGGGTATATTGACTGTTTGCCGACCGAGATACTAATAGATACTGGAGCTCCCGCCAGTCTCGTGGATTCGAAGGTTCTTAGGCGCCTTGGTCGCTTGAAGGATCCTATGCGTCCTTACCTAGGGGGCCTGACGTCGGTCTCAGGACATGCCATCCGCATCAGGGGGGTTATCTATCTACCAGTTCGGCTAGGAACGCTTAATAAAGAAAGACCGTACGTAGTGGTAGATCGACTTCACGTGAATATGATTTTGGGCACCGACACGCTGAAGGCCTATCGAGCTGTGATCGACTTAGGAAACAACACTATGATTCTCAAGGACTCGGCGGAAGCGATCCCACTGGGCTCTCCGAGAATTGAGAAATTGTACTGCTCCAGACTCAGTGCTACGGTTCGCCTCCGACCTGGGGGCCAGGCGCTAGTAAAAACGGAAGTGCTTGGAGACGTCGCCGATGAAACCACTGTGTTAGTAGAAGGCTTGCCGAGCTTAGATCCACTGGTGCGAGTGGCCCGGACATTGTGCTCAGTGCGGGAAAACAAGGTGATTGTGGAGATCTGTAACGCGTCCACGGAAGACTTAGTCATCAAGAAGGGTACCATGTTGGCCGCCTCTACTGTCGTTCCGAAGGGTGCGTTCGGGTATGAGCGTTCATCGACACGTCCGAGAGGAACGGAAGAGCGGTCTGCTACTGCGGTGGGCTCTCGTTGAGTCGACTCAGTCGTCAGCTCGCTCCAAAGCGGGAACACTCCTGGCCCGACCCCGATGCCGAGTCTGGACGAAGCGAAAAAGGCCGAACTGGACGTGGATTTTGCTGAAGTTAAATTGAGTGAAGAACAACGAGCGCTTTTCCGGACACTGATGGAGTCGTTTGCGGATACGTTTGTGGAGACCTCGTTAACTCCGGGGAGAACGGTCCTCCTAGAGTTCTCGATAGACGCGGGAACTCAAGCGCCGCTCAAACAGAGACCATACCGGGTTTCAGGAGCTGAAGGGGACGTCATGGAGGTTGAAATCCAGGAGTATCTCGAGATGGGGATCATTCGGCACTCGAATAGCCCGTGGGTCAGCCCAGTTCTCATGATTAGGAAACCGGACGGCGGGATCCGATTTTGCATCGATTACCGTCGCTGAACGCAGTTACTGTCAAAGACGGTTATCCGATGCCTCTCATCGATGATATCCTGGACGTTTTGGGTAACGCCAATTTATTTTCCACAATGGACATCGCCTCGGGATATTGGAACGTCCCGATGGCTGCAGACAGTGTCGAGAAGATGGCGTTTACTTGCAAATATGGGCTCTTTGAATGGGTTGTCATGCCGTTTGGACTATGCAAATCGGTACCGGCGCTCGAGCTACTTATGGAAAACGTCTTGATCGATCTGAAATCGAGGACCTGCTTGTGTATTTTGGTGATTGTGTAGTCTTCAGTAACGACGTTCCTACGCACCTCGCTCGATTGAAGCAAGTACTGGAATGCTTCAGGGCTGCTGGATTCAAGATCAAGATGAAAAAGTGTAAGTGGGGGCGCGACCAGATGGCGTTTCTAGGGCACGTTATCACGCCGTCTGGTATTCTGCCCAACCCGAAAAGGTTAAGGCCGTGTTAAATGCTCAGAGACCGCATAATTGGCACACGATACGGGCGTTCCTCGGGCTAACCAGCTACTTCAGACGGTATATTCCTGGTAAACACTGCTATCTCGGCCCCGATTGAACGGATGAAAATGAAGGGCGTCTTGTTCATCTGAAACGAGGACTGTGAGGCTGCTTTCCGACTATTGAAACGTTGTCTCATCGAACCCCCGATACTCGTCTATCCGGATTTCACGAAGCACTTCAAGCTGTATGTTGACTCGTTTAAACTCGCCGTGGGTGCTTGCCTGATGCAGTCGGTAGAAGGGCGTGATCGTGTCGTCGCATATGCCAGCAAGATCCTGGTCGGGTCCGAAGAAGAACTGGACCAACAATCAAGATGGGAAGTCCGAGATTAAGCGCTGGGACATCGTGTGGGCTACGCGCAAGTTTCGATGTTATCTCGACCGGCGTGAATTTGACTTGTACACTGATCACAAAGCACTAGTGGGGGTGTTTAACGAGAACAACCGAACGAGTAACGCCAAACTTGCTCGCTGGGCTATGGAACTATCGCAGTTACCGTTCAAGGTGTTCCATGAAGCTGGGACCGCAATGGGCCATGCGGACGGCCTCTCTCGATAGCATACTGCTATGGTAAATGCTATAACCATGGCAGACTTGTTGGACGACACAGGCCCTGACGAACACGGCTCAACCCAAGTCGGGGAGGAAACTCTTCTCGACGAGGGGTCTATCGAACGTGAGGATGGAGACGATGTGCAGTCGGATGACCAGGGTTTCAGCCAAGTCGGGGAGCTCGAACCGCTTGTGCCTGGAGATACTGAGCCGTTGCTTGATGGATCTGCCGTTCGCGCTCCGCTTTTCGGCCCCGCTCGAGGAAGTGACGTCGAGCCCTACGAAAACGACGAGACGGAGCAGACGGCAATCTCGTCGGTGGATTTGCTCGACCTCGATCGTGAGAAGTTCGTCACAGAGCAACAGCGCTCTCCCTGGATCCAGGCCATAATTGTCTTCTTGGATAGCGGAGCGTTAGCATTGAATGCTCAGCTACGCTCCAAAGTACTTCTGATGGCTCCTCACTACTTGGTGCGTAACGGTGTATTGAGGCGAAGGGTACACCTGAAAGGTAAAAAGGTAAACGAGGTGGCCTCGCGCCATGGCGTTCCCGAGCGCTTGTTGAGCGATCGTGGATCAAACTTTATATCGAAGTTGGCGAAGTCCTTTTACGAAACGCTAGGGATAAAGAAGTTGTTTGGGGCTGCCTACCATCCACAGAATCAAGGTCTGGTCGAACGGTTCAATGGAACACTGTTGGGTATGCTGAAGATGTACGTGAACGAGTCGCAGGAAGACTGGGGTCTATGATCCCGTAATCCCTATGGACTTAGCGTTTTTGAAAAACACCGACAACGATTGGAAGAGCAACGAAGTAGCTAACTACCGAAGGCAATTGTATTTGTCTCTGCGTGACACGCGACGAATGGTGGAGAGGCAGCTGATAAAGGCACAAGACAGACACGCTCGTCGGTTCAGCGGGCAAGTGACCACGGCTTTCGAAGTTGGCGATGCTGTGTGGGTCTACCAATATTTCCTTTCCCGACCTTTAGAGAAGAGGACGAAGAAGCTGGCGTTCTCTTGGTCCGGTCCTTATCGCATAGTATACACTGTCGGAACGAACGCTTACCGGGTTCGATTCCCACTCATCTGAATAGAGTGGTGACGGTGAATTTCAACCGCCTAAAAGCCTGCAGAGGCCGATGGGGTCAACCTTTCCCGAACGAAATACCCGGCGCGATCGAATCCGTACCCGGTGTGAACGATAACGGTCCTCTTACTGCAGAAGACCTACTGGCTACGAGCTTTGTGGGGCGCCTCTCACTTGGAGGCAAAGAGACCGCCTTCTCTGGCGTGACGCACTCGATCGTGGAGGTCTTGGCGAAGCGTGTGAAGGACTATCAGGAACAGTACCTAATACTCACGGCCTCTTACGAGACGTGCTAGAGATCGACAACGTCTCTCGTGCCCAAATACGACGCTCTGATTTAGGCCTACGAAGATGAACAACGCCGTGAGAATGGGTGGCCGGAGCTACGTCGCAGCGCTCGATTGGCGGAGGCCAATGCCGTTGTCGATGAGGACGCGATGCTCTTCTAAGAGAGTAGAGTGGTGGTGGTTGCGGCCGGGTGAGCCCGTGACGGCCGGAGGAGAGGCTTCGATTAGAGCGAATGCGCGGGGCGTTCGGAACTCGAGGGTGAACTGCATTGATTGGATATTAAGACACGATGGATGTACTGTGTCTTCAAGTGTTATTTTGTATTGAAAACGAATGAGAAGGGGAACTACTGGAATTGGTTGTTCAGCGAACGCTACGGTGTCAATAAGGAAATGGAGGCTGCTACGCTAGACACGACCTCGAAGAGGATTCTGGCTGAAGCTTAGTCACTTGGAAGAACCGGTTTTGCCGATCGGAGCATTTGACGTGGCTTTGGACGCGGGCACCGAGGGACGTCGTCCCCGTCCTCGACTTATTCGTCACCGTTGTCGTCGTCGGCGTCGTCCTCCGCTTTGGCAACGTGGTCTGAAGACAGACCTGTGAACGTATTTGAACGGCGTTCATCCGTATTTCTTCACCTCCTTGGGGTTGTACGCCACCACGGTCGGCTAGATGTAGGCGTTGGCGCGAAGTTGGTCGTTGATCGTGCGCTGGAACCGCCGGATTCTCGCGCGTATTCGTCGAGACGTTACATCAAATCGAGTCGCCTAGCCTCTCTGGGCCGCAGATCTGACCAAAGAAAATGATTCGAGTTGGCGATTGACGACCGCACGTACGCAAAAATACATTCTGCGTCGACCGAGGGTTCAGCTAACTGTGGCAGCCCGTTAGGGACCAACCCAGTCATGGTTGGCGGGCTGCCTAGTTTAAATAGCGTTCTTGGATGACCGTCTGGAGATTCGGCGGAAGCTCCTCCTTCGTGACCTTCGTACACACGAACTTGGCTAGATCAATGAAGTTGCGGAAGAGCTCGCACTGATCGACGTCATGGACTTACTTGCCGAACTTGCAACGCTTCTTGCAGTAGTGTGCCGAATGGCTCATACCACCGCAAGCTGCACATGGTCCATACTGTGGTCGTCGGTTGGCTCGGCCGATCTCTCGTCTGCCTTGTTGATCCTAGCTGGAACTTCATTCACCTCGCCGATCCTGCGTGAAGCTTCGTTCACCTCGTCGATCCTGGTTGATGCTTCGTTCATGGCCGGACGAGTTTCCTCGAGACTGACGGCTGTCAGAGAGGGGGCATACGTCCCAGTAGCCGCAGTACGGCGTTCATTTTCGTTGGCAGCAGCGAGGTGCCGGTCACTATCGGCTGATGAACCCTCGTCACTAGCACCATCCACGGAATAGTCATCGTACTTGTCATGACCATCGCCATGTTCTTGATCGTCGGCGGCGTCCGAACCCTCATTACTACCTTGAATGACTTTCCGCCCCTGAAATTCAGCTAGGATGTCGGTCAGCGAGGCCTCAACGAGTGTGTGACTCTTGGAGTGTTGCGAGGGTCGTCACGGCGCCGATCAGAATCACACTTGTCGCGACGACTGAAGCTTCCGTAGGATTCTTCGCGACCTACATCACAGCTCCGTGAGAAGCGTTGCGTGAGGTCACGCTTGACCATACGTTCTTCGCCCTTGAGGATGTCATCGATCATCTCTTCAAGTTCGTGAATGTTTCCTACTCGGACGTGGTACAACTATTTGGCGATCCCCTCGTCACGACAGGTAACGAGGAACTGTTGTACATGGTTCTTCGCATCGCGTCCTCTTCCACACCTCCAGGAGAGCACCCCGAGCATATCCATTAAGTCGGTTCAAGTAGTCGCAGAGGTGTTCCTGTCGTTCGCGCCTTGCGGAGTAATATCGCGACATCACGGTCTGTGTGAACTGCGAGCAATAGTACTTAATGAACGCATTACTCAGCAGGGTCCATTTTCGCTTCGTTTTCTTCGGAAGTTGATACAGTGAATGGCTCTAGCCCGAAGGCTCAACTCAAACGGAACGCACCACTTATCAGCTTCCGTACAGGTGCCGTTCACCTCGTACACAAACTTACGTAGCCATTGCATCGAGTTATCGCTCTTGTTGCGAACGCCCGAGAATGGCTTGATCCGGTCTAACGGACGGTGGGACGCCATTTCAACTCTCGGTGTAGGATTGTAGCCGTTCAGCAAGGCAATCTCCATGATTTGACGGGTGAGCTCATCGCAAGGATCGTCATCGTTGTCACAGAAGAAGGATAAATCCTCATCGTCGCTTGATGAACCATCGTTGGTTTCACACGTGTTCCGGTATTACTTCCCGACGTACGTAAGCTATCACGACGGCCGGACGAACCCTCGTTAGCTTGCGCCATTCCTCGAAAACGACTCTCGGAACGTGGAGTCACCATGTGCGAGTCTTGAAAATACGTGGACGCATCCACAGTTGCCACGTCGAGCACCACCTTTGTCCACTGGAGTATGATCACCCCGTTATGGGGTCTGCGGGAGCGGAATCTTGGATGGGTCTTCTACGACATGTGCTTGGCGTGCTATCGGTTGCCTCCCCATGTTGATTCCCGTTGCTCCAAATGCATTGCGAAGCCGTTTCTTCCACTTTTGGAGCTCAGTTCCGGTTACGGTCTTGCAGTGCCATTGACGATTGGTGCGTTTCATTACTCAAACCCAACGCTAACAGCAGAGACACCGTGTGATTACTGTACAGTGGTGTCGAAAGTTTTGACTCGGTTACTTCAGTATAGCAAATTCCTTGTGTAGCCGAGATGCTGGACAAATTTCGTCGTATTAGTACGCCTAAACTTGCTGAAATGGCTGTACTGTACATGTACATGTAATACTGTCATTCAGCATTCGCAACTCCGACGATCTCGGTACGAACAGTGAAAAGTCAGAAAAAAAAATTCGTTTCGAAGATGAGATTCATTTATCGTGCAGGCATGTATGCTTGCTGACGAAGCCTCTGGTTGCAGGCGACACTTGTCCGTGCGGCATCAATGTAAGCTTCATGCCTGCCAAATACATTTAGGAAAGAACATCCACAAATGCTTTAGTGCAATACACGCACCCGATGCCTACTGCCTGTTAGGCAGTGCCTTGACAGTAGTCTACAGTAGTAGACTTGAAAATGTCGCCAAGGTGTAACTCGCCTCCCGCCTCCAGCAAAATCTTGGACACCGGCTATAGATTTTTTTTGTTCGCGGTCATGGTCCCACGAACTCGCCGGCACCGAACTCCAGCGAAGTACTCAAGAGGCTGCTTCGCGGTCCGCTGATCGACCGTGACAAGACGGCCATGAAATCCATTCGTGCTACAAAAGCTGATGCGGCCTCCAGGTC
>JAGDFM010000634.1:0-17247 GCA_019155715.1 Phytophthora pseudosyringae
AGGGAGGACGCCAAAGAAGGACACGATTCCATTGAACCCCGTGGCAATGAAGAGCATCCCAACACCAGCATTCGCGCCAGCATAGGACCCGTAATCTGCCTCAAGGAACGCCACGCCGAAGATCAGCACCTCTGCAGAGGTATGCGGGGACTGCAATTGCTGGTTACCGGTTTGCTGCCGCCCTCTTCACCATTGCTTTCGTGAGTTGTGCGTTAACACTCGCGTATCATTCATCAGACCTGCCCAAAGGAGCCAACGCAGTAGTGTAGAAAGCCAATTGATTGGGAGCGCGACTTACTTCGCCAGCGCAGTAGCTGCGGGACAACTCTACGGAGCCTTCTCGCTCGTCTTGTCCTTGGCCGCCTTGTCGGTAGCCGCGTCCTTCTTCTCCTCCTTCTTGTCCGTGAAGCCTACCTCCTCCGACTCTTTGTACTTAATCTTGTTGTTCACGAGGTTGTGCAGCGCGATCGTACAACGGATCAGCGACGACAAGTAGATCACCTGTGACAGCAACAGCAACAGCAACAGCAAGTTAATACCAAAAGCTTCCAACCACGCCAAGCAGCCCCCCCCCGCCCACGTACGAAATGCATGTCGTTTGTCTTCATGAACATGGAGCGCACGAGCTCATCGACGTTGAGATTGGGCAGCAGATTGAAGATGGTCTGCATATTGTAGATGATCTGGTGGTTGGGCGGCAGGCGGCCGGCCACGACGTTCTCCAGGTACGTCTTCATCTCCTCTAGCCGCTCCTTGAGCCCGTTGAGCGCCGTCATCTTGTGCTTGACCTGTCCGGCCAGCGAGCTGACCGACGGGTCGTTGATGTCGCGCAGCAGGTGCTCGACGCCCACCTCCTCGGCCTCGTACGCGCCGACCGTGGACTTGATGTGCTTGAAGACGCGCTTGATGGCCTTGCCGTCCTCCTCCACCTCCTCGATGGAGCCGTAGGCCGTGGTGGGGAGACCTTCCACGCTGGGGCGCACGTCGCAGATGACCAGCACCGGGTGCGGGCAGTAGCGGCGGAACAGGTCGTCGATGTCCAGGTCGGCCTTGCGGATCTTGGGGCCGGAGCTGTAGAAGCCCACGATGCGCTCCTTGGCGTTGATCTTCTTGAACATGTGGTACATACTCTCCAGGAAGTCGTGGTCCAGGTACCAGATGCCCGGGTTGCGCAGGTCCTCGTCGAAGGGCACGGCGAACGAGTTGGTGATGTCGCACTTGCCCTGGAAGGTCGAGCCCAGGAGCACGCCCACCACGCGCTTGCTCGTGTCGCGCGCCACGCGGTTGTAGTGGTCCACGATGCTCAGCAGCACCAGCGGGTGCGTCACCACCTCCTCGGGCAGCCCCTTAACGTGCATCGTCGTCTCCGCCATCGTCGCCTACAGATACAGATCTATCCCAACGACAGAGAGCTCTAAAATCTTCCCCCTTGAAGTAACGAGTTGACGCTCGAGAAGTAACGCGGAAGTAAGTATGAGGTGGTGCACACAACTTGCATTTGAGAGCATTTTTACGACAGAGGCAGTGGACGATGTCTTCGGCCGCGACGGTGCGCGCCATCTACCGGTGTCTGCTGCGCGACGCGCGCGAGCTGCAGCGCACGCCGCACTTCAATGCGCGCCGCGAGCTGCAGCTGGAGCAGTGGGGCGCGGGCGGCTTCGTGGAGCCGCTGTCGGCGCAGGAGTGGCAGGAGCTCCAGGTGCAGGACGCGTCCAGTCCGAGGGTGCTCACGTCGCTCGAGGAGTTCCAGAGGCTGCGGGACAATGCGTTCCGCATGGGTTCACCCAGTGTCGACGTCACCAAAAGCATCCGGATGGGGTTCAGAGAGAACCTGCGGCGCGGCGAACGAAAGGTGGGGGAAGTTTGGTGTGGTGGGAGTGTGTTTCGAGCTGACGCATGCCGATCTTTGTGGTGTGGCAGGCTGTCAGCGCAAAACTGGACGAAGCAATTGAGTACGCATTTTGAGGTTTTGCTGCTGCGGGTTTTGAGGCACTTATCATTGAGTGGTGACAACGGTGCAGAGTGTTGAGCGTTCTGTCGGAGCAACTTTTGCTGGCTCAGTGCTCGAGTGGTACGAGTATTGGCAGATTGGTCTTCAGTCTTGGGTCGGGACGCTGATCTTTGAGTGCTTGCGTTGCTGTTTGCTTCGCTGCTGCAGTGAGTGTAACAGGCGGTGTCCGCATAGAGGCGACGAGCAAGTACGTGCAGAGCCACAGCAGCCCGGCCTCGAACACGTACCGCTTCACGTACCGGGTTACCATCACCAACCAAAGTATGGATATACCTGTCTCTGAGATCAGCTGCAGCTGAATGAGAGAGACTGCATGTACTCACGACGCGACTGGTTTCCATGTGTGCGCTCTAATAGACGAGGAGTGCTCGGTCCAGATTCTGGGACGTCAATACACGTTCGAGAGCGAGAAGGGCCAGCGGATCGCGCTGCCGAGGAACTCACCTGGAGTGGTGGGCGCTACGCCCCTGCTGGCGCCCGGCCAGACGTTCGAGTATGCGAGCGGAGTAGACATCGACGCCCCGCGGGGGTCCGTCACTGGCTGTCTGCACGCGGTGCGCAAAACGAAGGACCCCGAAGACGACGACGACGGCGAGCTCTTCGACGTTCTTGTGTCGAAGTTCGCTCTCCTGGCCCCGCACACACCTACCGAAAGGTGAACTGGGCGCATATCGAAGCAAATCATTTCGCCGGTTGCTTCAGTGTTGCAAAGGAGACGCGGCGCGTCTAACAACGAAGCAGAAACACGAACGGGTGCAACCACTTGTCGACGAGGGATCGTCCCACCTTCGCGGCACCTCAGGGTGCCGGGTATTTAACCGTGGGTCTGTGCCACCGCTGAGGCGTTGCCTGCAGCATGAAAACGGAGAAATGTTTGTTTGGATCTTGCTCTGCTCCGACTGTAATGAAGCGAAGCCCTACTGACCCATTGTAAAGATGTGTGTGTGTACAAGTAGTTCTGCAACTTTCTCTCCTGGCTTCAGAGAGCATGCATGCATGGAGTCTCCCAGACGTCGAGCTGCTGCTTTCATGCACGACCAAAACTCGTATCTTTGCGGCTTCCATCCACCAAGCATGCGTTTTGCCTGTGCCCAGTAGATCGCTTACTCGACCAGCGCGTGGTACGTCGGGTAGTACATCTTGGACGCGACGAAGTCCTCGAGCGTCGCGCCGCGTCGGATCGTCGGCCGGTAGCCGGCGACGTCTTCCTCAAGAGCAGTCTCGCAGACGGCCGTGGCTACCTTGAGCGACACGTCACGGATGTTCTCCACGGACGGGAACACCTGGCCGTTCGCAATCTCCTCCGGGGTCATGCACTGTGACAGCGCCTTCGCGGCCGAGTAGAGCATGCCGTCCGTCACACGGTTCGCCTGGATCACCGACGACGCGAGACCCACACCCGGGAAGATGAACATGTTGTTGCACTGGCTGATGTTGTACTGCGTGCCGTTGTGCATCACCGGCTCGAACGGACTGCCGCTGGCGAACACGCACTTGCCGTTGGTCCACTCGTAGGCCTGCTCGGCCGTGCACTCCGCCACAGACGTAGGGTTCGACAGCGGGAACACAATCGGGTACTCCGTGTGCTTGGCCATCTCCTCCACAGCCTCCTGCGTGAAGGCGCCTGCGGCGGCACTCAGACCCATGAGCATTGTGGGCTTCACCTGCTTGATCACGTCGACGAGGCTCGTCTTGTCAGCGATATTTTTGCGCGAGAAGAACTGCTGGCCCGCGTTCAGCGACTCACGAGACTCGCCCAGCAGTCCATGCTGGTCGAGGATGTAGAAGCGCTCGCGAGCCTCCTCGGTCGTCATACCCTCGCGCAGCATACCCTGGAGCAGCGTGGTGGCCACACCCAGGCCGGCGCTACCGGCACCAAGAATAACAATACGCTGTTCCTTCAGCGGGATCTGCACACGCTCGCAAGCGCTCAGAGCGCCAGCCAGCACCGTAGCGCCCGTACCCTGGATGTCATCGTTGAAGCAAAGCTGCTTCAGGCGGTACGCGTTCAGCACGTCGGCAGCGTGCTCGCTCGAGAAATCCTCGAACTGCACCAGCACCTTGGGCCAGCGGTGGCGCACAGCGCGCATGAACTCGTCCACCATCGACCAGAAGGCCTCACCGGTGAGACGCGGCTGCTGCACACCGAGGTAGTACGGGTCCTCGAGCAGCTTGTTGTTGTTGGTGCCCGTGTCCAGCATCACCGGGAGAACCTTGCGCGGGTCAATACCACCGGCCGCCGTGTAAAGCGCCAGCTTTCCGATGGGGATTCCCATGCCATTCGCGCCAAGGTCGCCAAGACCAAGGATACGGCTACCGTCGGTGACCACGATCACCTCCACGTCGTCGCACGGCCAGTTGTGCACCATGGCGCCGAACTGGCTGCGGTCGCGCGTGCTGAAGAACATGCCACGTGGGCGACGGAAGAGGTGGCCGAACTTCTGGCACACCAGACCGACCGTCGGGGTGTACACGATGGGGGCTGAAGTTGAAGTTGGCGATGCACACAAGTGTCAGACGATGATATCTCCAAGGAGCAACAGGCACTGCACAGTACGCACCCATCTCCTTCATGTGCTTGATCAGCAGACGGAAGAACAGCGTCTCGTTACGGTCGTGCAGGTCCGTGAGGAAGCGGCTCTTGCTGAGCGGGTCCTTCTCCTCGCTGAAGGTGTCGTACAGCTTGGAGAGCTGCGCCTCCACCGTGAGGCGGCGCGGGGGCACCAGGCCGCGCAGACCTGTCGTGCAGCAGCAGCAATTGCACCCACACAGCACACCGGAAACATGTTAAGAGTCGGCTGCAACAAAACAATGCAGCAAATCGCTATCGCAGCATTCGCGTACCGAGGCGGTCGCGCTCGACGTGCGGGAAGCCCGTGCCCTTGTTGTAGAGCGGGTCGTGGACGATGTTGAGGCCCTTGAGGCCCGTCTTGATGGGCGGGTTGAACTTCTTGAGCGTGGTGAGGTACGTGTCGAGCGTGTCGTGCTCGGGGCCCGCGAGATCCATGGCCTCCTCGTCCTCCTCGTGGTCCTCTTTGGAGACTGGCGCCGTCAGGAAGCGCGTCTGCAGCACCGAGGTCGCGCGCGGCGCGGCGGCCGCCGCCTGCTGCAGCGTGCGCTTGTGGGAGCGTAACTGGCGCGCCAGCATCGTGTGCAGGATCGGGTGGGGGTGGGGGGGGGGGGGGGGGGGGGGGGGGGGGGGGGGTGGCGGGGGGGGGGGGGGGGGGGGGGGGGGGGGGGGGGGTTGCGTATCAATTCGCCCCCCCCCCCCCAAGTCCACCGTCACAGCTGCTCAGTTNCCCCCCCCCGCCCCCCCCCCCCCCCCCCCCCCCCCCCCCCCCCCCCCCCCCCCCCCCCCCCCCCCCCCCCCCCCCCCGCTTGGCTGCTTGGGAGCGAATTGCCGAATGACCAAGCAGAGCTGCGTCCAACAGGTTGCCAGTGACAGCGCAGCATCATGTTCTATGTGCTGCACACCAAAGTATCCTGTTGAAGTGACGTGTCCGGTGGCAGCAGTTATCAATGACTAGACCTTTGTAAGGGATCTGCTGATGCTTTTTCTCGCGCACGCTGGTTGAGCCACCGTATGTACATGCCGCGCCACCGTTGCACGCAGTGGAGTGTCGCCCGACGAGTGGCGGAAAATGCGGCAAAAAACGGCATTGGCCGAAAACGCGCGCGATCGATAAACAGCCGGGATGGGATGCCTCAACAATGCGCCACCGAGTCAAGCTCGGGCTTTCGTCGCTTTTCGTTTGGCCGCTGCGCAACAGCACGTTGACGACAAGCCGATTTCAGTGATCGTTTTCTACAGGATCGCCCCGAAGGCATCCTGTCTCAATGAGCACAAGGAGACGAGCTCCGCTGGAGAAAACTTTGCTGGCAAGACACTCGCTGTGTTAGCAGCAACAGCAGGAGCAGCCGCAGCAGCAGCACTCGCTATGTTTGCCACAGATTGGTTCTTCTCAGCGGGGGGCATACGAAGGTACACACGCAGTAAACAGCACGAAAGCACTGGTGCCGGTTGTTAACACCGATGCCAACACGTTGAAGTCCTACCAAGTTGGTTGGTGTGGCGTACTCCTGAAGCGGACAGGACTCCTGTCACAGGAACGAACACGAGGTTGTCTGGCGAATGATAATAGCAACTGAACTTGGCCAAGCATTACACCTTTGTCCTCGGCCAGCAGCGCTGCTGTTACAGTACCCACAGATCTAGAGGCTCTATTGGGGCTAGAGATTCAATAAGGCTAGCAACGCTGGCGAGCAGTCCCGGACATATAGTTGGCAGCGCCTTCGGTGTAGGTAGGAAGGAATCCCAATTCTAGTGGACCGAGTCTGCATGAACTGATACACACGCGGCGGTGTTCGGCGTTTTTTCGCGACCACCTTCACGAAGCAGCGGAGCGATGTACATGCAGTGGCGACGACACAGCAGCAGCGACACGCACGGCGTGCAGCACTTGTTGGGCGTACATCGCAGCGTCAACTCGGCAGCAGACGCACCCGCTGCTCGAAGCTGTGGTGACGCTTGATAACGTGGCGAGTCATGGGAAATGGTGTATATCACACCATATTTGTGTGTGTCAACCGCACAATTGTGGTGCCCACACCAATCGTACACACATATGAGAAATGCGTCACCGAAACAGATGCGGCGTAAATCGCAAATTTGGCATAGTGAATCCAAGTCAAATACCAAATGCGTTCAGCTGGCTGAAGATACCTTTTGCTGGAAAATCCGCTGGCTCATTTGGCAACAAGCAGCTTGAAGGAGAATCTTTTCACGAGCGACAACAGCATCATCATGGCGACCGAGAGCGCGTTCACGGAGGCGGGCAAGGCGGCCGGGCTGCAGGCCTGGCGCATCGAGGACCTCAAGCCCGTGGCCGTGCCAACCGCCGAGCTGCACAGGCTGCACAGCGGCGACAGCTACATCTTCCTCCGGACCAGCGAGGCGACGACGTACGAGCGCACGACCTACGGCCATGAACTCCCTCCCCCCCACACTGAATACGTATCTAACCCTGTGCCTGTTTGCACTGCATCCTCTGCTGCTGCTACCGACAGCGGCCTGACGTGGGACATCCACTTCTGGCTGGGCAAGGAGACGTCCGCGGACGAGAGCGGCGTGGCCGCCTACAAGACCGTGGAGCTTGACGACGCGCTGGGGGGCGTGCCCGTCCAGCACCGCGAGTGCCAGGGCTTCGAGTCGGTGCGTCTTGCAGCTGGCTTGGCTCTCGTTGTTGGCTGCCCCAGCTGGGCTCTGTCTGACGTGGATACTTTTTAATGTTTATCGACGTGTAGGCGCTGTTCCTGTCCTACTTTAAGGCCACGGGCCTGCAGTACCTCGAGGGGGGCGTCGCCAGCGGCTTCAACGAGGTAAAGCGCGACGAGTACGTCACGCGGCTGTACCGCATCAAGGGCAAGCGCACGGTGCGCGTCCAGCAGGTGCCGCTGCAGAGCTCGTCGCTGAGTGTCGACGACGCCTACGTACTCGACATCGGACTTGAGCTCTACCTGTACGCTGGCAAGGAGGCCAACCGCTTGGAGAAGGCTAAGGCTCTGGAGTTCATCAGCAAGACCAGGGAAGCCCGCGGTGGCCGTGCCAACGTCACATTCATTGACGAGGATCCGGAAAACGCCGCCTTCTGGGAAGCACTCGGCGGCTTTGAACCCGTGACGCGCTCGGGCGAGTCGGACGAGCACCACGAGAACGCAGTGAAGAAGAACACAACGGTGCTCCGCGTCAGCGGGTCGGTCGACGACAAGCTTCAGGTTGCGGATGTGACCCCCTCGTCGGGTGTGCTCGCCAAGGACATCCTGAAGACGGAGGACGTTTTCATCATCGACGTTGGCAACGAGGTGTTCGTATGGGTCGGCCAGGCCGCGTCCGAGAGCGAGCGTAAGAACGCGTTGACGGTTGCTGTGCACTACTTGAAGAAAGAGGGCCGCCCCTCGCACACGCCTATTACCCGTGTTGTGGAGGAGGGCGAGACCCCCTTGTTCACGGCGCTGTTCAAGGCGTGGACTGAGCCCAAGGTGCTCGAGTTTGGCTACCAGCCGAGTAAGGGCGTTGCTCCGATGCAAGGTGACAAGCCTGTTGACGTGAAGGCGCTGGCGAAGGCAGCCTCGCAGTCTGAGGATGACATTGGCGTGGACCCGAACGGGGGCGGCAAGCACGAAATTACGGTATGGCGTATTGAGGACCTCGAGAAGGTGGAGGTGCCGAGGGAGCAGTACGGCCACTTCTACGATGGCGACAGCTACATTGTTTTGCACGTGGTTACGCCCTCGAGCGGCAAGCCTACCCAAGTGATTTACTTCTGGCAGGGGCGCTCGTCGACGACCGACGAGAAGGCTGCGTCAGCTCTGTTGACCACCTTTTTGGATGACAGCCTTGGTGGCTCCCCGGTTCAGGTCCGTGTGACTCAGGGCAAGGAGCCGGCCCATTTCCGTGCGCTGTTCAACGGGACGATGATTGTGCACGCTGGTGGCAAGGCCAGTGCTTTTACCAACCGTGATGACGAGGACTCGTACGACACGGATGGAGTTTCGCTTTACCAGGTCAAGGGCACCAACGAGAAGAACACTCTGGCAGTGCAGGTGGACGAGAAGACCTCGAGCCTTACGTCTGGCGACTGCTTCGTTCTGGTGACGCCCAGCAAGGTGTACGAGTGGCAAGGCAACGGCAGTAGCTCTGCTGAGCGCGAGATTGCGTCCAAGATTGCATCGATCCTAAAGAAGAGCCACGAGGTCGAGGTTGTCGAGGAAGGCAGCGAGTCGGACGAGTTCTGGGGATTCCTTGGTGGCAAGGGTGAGTACGCGAAGACGAAGTCGTCGTTCGAGGCCCCCCACGAGCCCCGCCTGTTCCAATGCTCGAACACGTACGGGTACTTCGACGCGCGTGAGATCATCAACTTCGCCCAGGATGATCTCAACACTGACGACGTGTTTATCCTTGACACGTTTACGACCCTGTACGTGTGGATCGGTGCTGGTGCTAACGAGCCCGAGAGACGTGAGGCCATGGCTCTCGCTCACAAGTACCTGGCGGTTGTCAAGAGCGACGGCCGTGGTGAGGGCACCCCCATTGTGGCGGTGCACTGCAACAGCGAGCCGCTTATGTTCACGAGCAACTTCCTGGCGTGGGATAGCGAGTTCTTCACCAAGAACGAGTTCCTGGACCCTTACAAGGCCCGCCTGCAGAAGCTGAAGGAGCAGAAGGAGAAGAACGCCCCCAAGGACCTTCCTGGCACGATCACCAACGAGGACATCCGCGAGAAGGAAACTCCCGCGCCAGCTCCGGTGTCGCCGAAGGCTGTTCCACGTTCGCCCAAGGCTGTTCCGGTGGCGGCAGGGGCTATCCCTGTTCTTCCGACGGAGGCTCCTGTTCCGAAGGCTGCTGCTGCCCCCACTCCCGTGTCCCCGAAGGCTTCGCCTGCCCCAGCTCCGGTTTCGGCGAAGGCCACCGGTAGTGCTGGCGAGACTTTCTCGCTCGCGCAGCTGAAGGCTGGCGTCGAGGGTATCGACATTACTAGGAAGGAGGTAAGCGTAGCTCGCTGTGGCTGCATCATGTTGTAGCTCTCTCGGCACTGACACACTCGTATTGACTGCTTTGTTCTCGTAGACCTACCTCTCGGACGCTGAGTTCCAGACAGTCCTGGGAATGAGCAAGGACGAGTTTGCCAACCTTCCCAAGTGGAAGCAGCAGGCCAAGAAGAAGGACGCCTGCCTCTTTTAAGCTGCCTGCCGCCGTGACCAAGCAGACCACGCGTGCGGATCCACCCGAGGGGATTCAAGTCACTCTCGGTCCGTCGCGCACGCGGTGATGTGAATGAAAA
This sequence comes from Phytophthora pseudosyringae, assembly GCA_019155715.1. NCBI lineage: Eukaryota > Oomycota > Peronosporomycetes > Peronosporales > Peronosporaceae > Phytophthora > Phytophthora pseudosyringae. The sequence goes on from JAGDFM010000634.1 coordinate 9,853, forward strand.
AAATTCCATAGCTTACGTGAAATGAAGTAACGAAAATACAATGCAACTTCGTGCTCTTGTGTGCCTTTTTGCTTCAACCAAAAAAGCGACGAAGTTACCGGATATTGGAACTGAATGCGCCGGATAAACATATCGATACTGAACTCAAGTGAACCTCGAGCGGGCCCTTCGCATCCGACCGAGATGGCGTCGTCGGTGACGCAGCAGCCCGCACTGGGCCCCAAGCTCGCGCCGTTCACGCCCAGCGGCGACGGAGTGCTGGACCACGTGCTAGATCTGCTGGCGCTCTCGAGCGACGACGTGCTGTTCGATTTGGGCTGCGGCGACGCGCGGGTCCTGGTGCACGCGGCCGAGAAGATTGGCGCCAGGTGCGACGAGTTGCGGGACGGGGACGGCTCGCGTCGGGCTAGGAATTGCTGAGGAGTTTAGTGTCTGGCGTGTTGGGTGCCTGTGCTGCAGGTGCATTGGCGTGGAGTACAATGCGGAGCTGGTGACCCGAGCGCAAGCGCGCGTCGAGGTGGCGACACGCGGGCGAAGCTGTTGGCAGGCGGGGCAAGCGACTGATTGGATCTTTGTGGTGCAACTGATGCAGGAGCACGGAGTGGGGGCGCTGGTGGACATCCGACATGGCGACGCACTGGAAGTGGATCTCACGCCGGCGACTGCACTGTTCCTGTATCTCGTGCCTCAAGTGCGTGGGCTTTGGCTTTGGTCAAGTTGAAGCGGGCAGTCAAGCGTTGCTAACATATTTTGTGTGGTGTTTGCTGCTTTTGTATGGCAGGGAATTAAAATGCTCCTGCCAAAGTATGGTGTTTGTTACTGAGGTTCTGAGAGGTCTGTGTTCTGGTGGTCTGATCTAGCGTGCTATTGCTGCAACGACCAGGTTGGAAGAAGCGCGGCGACTGCACGTGCGGATTGTGACGTACGTGTTCTCTATCCCAGACTGGAAACCCGATGACCAGCGCATCTACAAAGGCACCAAAGTGCGTTTGCTGTTCTCTGGCGAAAGAGCCCCATGCCCGTGGTGACACGATCAAAATCGCTTTCATGAACCTCACGCGCGATCGTTTTGCTGCCACCAGGTCTACCTGTACAATTCCCCCGCAGCAGCCCCCGAACAGTAGTCGATACTGTCTGTATCTACAAATGCATTCCGCGTTAAATGAAGTCCCTTCCCCCCAAGCTCGTCAAGATCCTGCCAACCCTTCGCAAACCCCAATGTGCCATCGATCGATTCCTTCATTTTGTTTCTGATTGAGATTTCTGTGTGTGTGTGTGTGTGCCCGTTGCTCGGCTCTGCGCTCCCTCTGAGCGACTAGAGGGAACAGCTGCGGCCTCGGCAGCTTAGAACTGGCGGGTCTTCATCTCCTCCTGCACGGCAATGGCCGACGAGTACGAGTTGGCGGCGTACGTGGCGTAGTTCTGGTCCTTGGAGTGCGTGGTCACGAGGTACTGGCGCGGAACCTCCGGGAATCCCTCGGGGCTCGTGTACTGGTGGTGGCGGTGGAAGCCGACCTTCTTGTGGGCCGGCATGTCGTCCGTCAGCCGCCACTTGGCGCCGTCCGCCAGCTTGGACAGGTGCGCCTGCATATATACAGATAAGGATACGGGGGTTAGCGCACTGTGCAGAGGACGGCTGGAGGAGTGCAACGCACCAGCGTCTCCTCCTCGCCCTTGCTCTTGGGCGCCATGAGCTTCGTGATGAACTCGCCGACCGGGTTGCTCGCCATCGTCGTCCGCCTGCCTGCTCTTCCTTCCTGTGTCTCGGTCGAAGAGCTCTGCACCGCTCGTTGCACGGAGGACCTCTGTAACGGCATACGATGCGAATTGACAGGTTACATGACACCACCAGAAAAAAAACGAAGTATTTGGTGTGCGTCACATAAAGGCAACTTCCAATTAGTCCCAAGCGGACGAGCCTCCGAAGCCCACGTCGGGCGTGAAATTCATCTGCGCGAGGTCAACGGGCTTGGACGCGGCACTCTTGTTTTTTTTGGCCTTCTTGAACTGCTTCACGGCTACCACGCCGCTCGCGATCTCCTTAGGCTGTCGCTGGTCCTTCTTCTTGTCCGGTTTCTCCTTCCGCTTTTTTTCCTTGGCAGCCTTCTTCTCCGCCTTCGCGTCGGTCTTGGACGCAGATGCAACCTGATCAACTTCCATGGGAGACGCTTCGCTAGCCTCGGCCTGCTTCTTGTGGCGTTTCTTCGCTTTTTTCTTTTCGGGCTCAGGGGCGGCGGCAACTTCCGTGGCTGGCTTGTCGACAGCGGGCTGCTCGCCCTTGTGCTTCTTGCTAGCCTTCTTCTCCTTCTTGGATGGCTTTTCGGCAGTGTCATTGTTGCTGTCAACCGGCGCAGCTTCCCTTTCAACCTTCGACTTTTTCTTGGAGTCCTTGTCCCGCTTTCGCTTTCCTGTAACAGCCTTCTTGTTGGGGGGCTCCGGCTTCTTGAGCTTCGGCTTCTTCTCCTCCTTCGGCGGCGCAACGTAGCCGTACACACGCTTATCCAACACGCGCGTGGCATCGCGCACAACTAAGTTCGGGAACAACCGCTTTATCTTGAAGTTGTACTGCTTGTGCTTGGCGTCGAGTTTCTTCTCCTCCTTGATCTGGAGCTTCTCCTCCTCGGAAATATCCTTGCTCTTGGACTTGTGCTTCTTCTTTTTCTTCTTGTCATCCTCACTGCCACTCCCGTCGCCATCACTGCCCTCTTCGTCGCTGTCGCTGTTACTGCTAGCCTCCTCCTCCTTGACAGGCTTTGCTGCAACCTCGAGCTTCTTTCCGCAAATGGGGTTCCCAATCAAATTCAGCTGGCGCAGGTTCTCCAGCGAGCTCAGCGCCTCTAGACCCGACCAGTCGTCGATCTGGTTGTGGCTCAACTCCAGCACCTTCAGGTTCTCTGCAAAACAGCAGCAGTACCACAAAAACATTAGAACACGACAGTCTCAAACCAACCAAAAGCACCTCCACTCACTCAGCCGCGCTAAATGTGCCGGGATCTTCTTAATCCGGTTGTGCGACAGTCGCAGCTCCGTGATCTCCGACAACTGGCTCAAGTCCGGGATCTCCTCCAGCAGGTTGTGCGAGCTGCAGCCACCAACAGCACCACAGTCAGACCCTCCCACAACCTCCGAACGAACATCAAACCACCAAAAAATCAACAACGTACATGGAGATCTTCGTGAGACTCGGGAGTCCGTCCAGCACCCGCTGCGGGATCTGCGTGATGCGGTTGTTGCTGACGATGAGCGAGTTGAGCTCCGGCAGCTTGGGCATCCAGTCCAGCGCCGAGATGGAGTTGTTGTTGAGCACGAGCGCCTTGAGCGTGCGCACGTTGCGCAGCACCTCGAACGGGATGCGCGTCACGTGGTTCTCGGCGGCGTTGAGGATCACGAGCTTCTTGAGGTGCTGGATCTCGGCCAGGCCGTCGCCGCTCAGCTTGTTGTCCGTGAGCTTGAGCATCGTCACGCGCGGCACGGACTTGAGCTGCGAGAGCTTGGTGAGCTTGTTGTGGCTCAGGTCCAGCTTGGTGGCGGTCTGCAGCCCCTCGAGGCTCACGAGGCTCTCGATGCCGCGGCCCGTGAGGTCCACCTGCTGCCCATCGCGCTTGACGATCTCGTCGCGGAACTGCTGCAGCTTCTCGGCCGTCAGCTTCTTGATGCGGCGCTTGCCGTCGGCCGCAGGGCGCTCCGTCGTGGCGGTCATGGCGCTCCGAGTTTGACTGGTGATGAATGGACAATGGTCACTGTAAGGAGGGAGATAGTGCCATGAGACCAAAAACAGCAACTTCAAAAAAGGCGAATGGTCCCATGAGTCTTGGCGATGACTGCTACATGTACATACTGTCTGTGCTCGAACATGTTGACGAATAGCGTATCGATAAACTCCCACAGCAGCGACTCGGCTTTGATATTGAAGATGGTGTTGCCTGGGTGCAGAGGTCCGGCCAAAAGGTTGCGCCGGTCTTCTTAAACTCCGGGGCTGTGAACAGAAATGTTGGGTCTTTGACCGGGCCATTGTCTGCATCAAGAAACAACACTTGATCCAGCTCCGAGTGCGCCAATGCATGGATCTTTGTTATGGACCCTCTCACGTTTTCGTTGGCGATACGATGCAGTGAAATAGGACTGTAGTCTCTCACTATCGACTGCAATATTACCGACCCCTCCAACGGATTGGCACCCATTTCACTCTCGAGATACAAGAGCTCCACAAGTAGTGAGCATTCGTACGATCGAATCAGTCGGATTGTGGCGTACACGCTAGACAACAACGTCGGGTACATGACCAACACGATGCCTTTCGAAGGCTCAAATTCCACTTCCTCTCCGTGAGGTTGAGCCTGATTCGCCTCCTGCTGCTTCGCTTTCTTCAAAGCATCGACCTGAGGTGCTACACGCGCGAGATCCGCAGCTTCGTCGCAACTAAACGTAACTTTGTCACGCAAAGATGAGCAGCCCACACGCATAATTCGTACTTCTTCCCCGGATCTCCCAAACAATATCCAGACGTGCCACCCTGGATGCTTACACTACAACCAGCATCGTTCTGGACGTCTCGAGGTCCGTCAGGACTGCAACCTCCCGTTTGGTGCCAACCCAGGCACACGATTTCGGGAATGCCTAGCATTGAAAGTTCAATATTGTCCAAGAAGGTCTGAAGCATGATCTCAGCTGGCTCGTTCAGGGCTGGGGTCGGTTCGTTTGCAAAGGTTTCTTGAGTCGAGTTGGTTTCTTCTGCCTCTTCATCTGGAGCTTCACCTTTCAACCCTCCAATTATGCCCGAGCTGGTCGCCACGACTGATAGTGATGGCGACGCTGCTTCCTGTGGACGTCCTCACAAGATGTAACGGGGTTACATTCGGGTAAAACGGTTACCCTCTCGAAAGTGATCGTATCACTTTCTACGTGGCTACATTTGCCAATCGTGGGCTCTGGGTTATATACACTGCGCGTCAAGTTCTTATGAACACCTATAATTTGTCCTTTAGCTCAATCAGTTTTACGAGTTACGCCGCTCTATTTGGACATGTTGTTTGCGCCGCTATAACGCATCGGAGGCTTGTTTTAACACCTGGGAAAAATAGTTTTGGAGGGGGCTGCCATACAAGTGACCATTTCTGACATTGCGACCAATATATGAACATCCTGCAACCATAGTAAAACCAAGTCAATCAGAATGATGGTAAGTATAATGGCTACATCAATAGTGGGTTTTGTTCCTGTGCTTCTTAATGCACTCCTTGCAGCGGCGAGGCATGGACTCGATTAGTGACTTGAGCACGGACATCTCAATAGCGTCCCAGGCCTCGTAAAGCGCCACTGTCAACTCACGCAAGCTGCTAAACCGCCGCCCATTTGCGTAAACGTGTTGACTCATAATCGACCATAGGTTTTCGATCAGATTAAGATCGGGCGAGCGGGCAGTCCTTGGGAGGACACGAACCTCCTGCTCCACAAAAAAACTCCTTGGTTCGCTTGGAGCGGTGGATGGACGCCCCATCTTGTTGGAATGTGAAATCCGTGCCGTAGTGCTTGCGGGCGTGGGGCAAGAGAAACTCGGACAACGTGTAGGCGTAGTCGTCCGAGTTCAGAAACGACCCGACCCACGCTGTCCTACCTTCGCCCAACGGCTTCGTCGACGAACAAGAAGAAGAAACGGAGAAGAACAAGAGACGCTAGCTGCTTTAGCTGTGATCACTTTGCTGCTGTTTGCTCGGACCTTCAATCTCCTGCTGCCGTTTGTCACTCGCCTGCTGCCGTTTTGCTCGCCTGCTGATGTCAAATCACAAGGGAGTAGTGTGGCGTTTTTTGATTTGCATCGCGGGCGATCTCGACATCGGGCTACAAGTGGAAGAACGCATCGACAGATATCGGAACAAGAAGAGCGTGGTGGTCGTCAATGCGAGAAGACCCGCCGGACGCGCGGGCATACGCTCCGGAGACATCGTGCGCGGGTATACACTTGACCCGATGACGAAGCCGTTGAAGATGCAGCCGTGGGACGCTCACTCGATGGACATATTGAACGCACGCAGTCGACACGTCTTATTTGGGCTCCATATACGACAGACCAATAAGCTATCCGGCATCTATCTGACACGAGCGCGCGCCATCATGAAGCTGCGGCTGCGCAATACTCGAGAGCTGCTCGGCAAGGACTCACTCGGCGAGTGGACGGTCGACGAGGACGCTGCAACTTGGGAGCAAAACCCTCATGCATAACATAATACATGTAATGTTTTTCATTTGCCGCTAGCGTGTTCTATTTTAAGTTTACGAGTTCAAACTGGACTCCTTATTACCGCATTATTTCGAATTGTAACCACGACGTCGGTTCCATCTTTTTAATTTTCCACCTCACCGATGGAGCAGTTCACGTTTGTCAACAGTCGCTCCTTTCTCTGCAACCGGTGCGAGCAACCCAAACGCTTCGTACGTGACCGGGGACACAAGGGGACGGCGAAAGCGCATTTATTGAGGTGCGACCCACTTCGACAGGCGATTGGCTTCACCGGCCATCCCAATAGTATGTACAGGGACTTCTCACGCGTATACAATGGCGCACTTCGACTAGGTGGCATTTTCGGTCCACGCGAGGGAAACAACCGACGCAGCGAAAACACAAACGGTGGACGTCAACGCGTTCCTCGTCGTTCAAACGTCGTCGAAACGACCCGACCCACGCTGTCCTACCTTCGCCCAACGGCTTCGTCGACGAACAAGAAGAAGAAACGGAGAAGAACAAGAGACGCTAGCTGCTTTAGCTGTGATCACTTTGCTGCTGTTTGCTCGGACCTTCAATCTCCTGCTGCCGTTTGTCACTCGCCTGCTGCCGTTTTGCTCGCCTGCTGATGTCAAATCACAAGGGAGTAGTGTGGCGTTTTTTGATTTGCATCGCGGGCGATCTCGACATCGGGCTACAAGTGGAAGAACGCATCGACATTCCAGAAGGCGGTGTCCGATCTGGGGTAATGACCTAGACAACATTACGGTAGATACGTGTGCGTGTGCTGCAAGCAACGTTTGTGAACCAAGTCTTCAAAGGGCGGTGTAGTGGGTCGATGGGTAAGACGTGACTCACTCACTGGGCTTCGGATAAGAAACCGAAGTCAAGCTGGTGGTACGGTAGCTAGAGCTAAAGGACGACTAGAGGTTGAGGCCACTGTGGTGTTGTAATTCACAGAAATCGTCGTTAGTGCGGCTTCCACGCAACAACATAACAATTCGCCGAGTCAGGTCGGCGATGTTGGGCGATGCGTAGGGTGTGATCTCTTCGCGGCTCGGCCCTTCCGGGTTCAGTTGCGGCTTCGCTCCCGTCGAGCACCGCGCAACCAAGCTTAATCCCTCCGGAGAGTCGCTGAGCTAGCGATCTCCGTTCCGCAAACCTTGTGACCTCAC
>JAGDFM010000635.1:0-17200 GCA_019155715.1 Phytophthora pseudosyringae
GTGCGTCTGCATCGGGGTCTACTTCGGCAAGCGCTGTTGTGAGTGGCTCGAGCGCTGTCGTGAGCGGTGTGGCCATCGACACGAGTTCGTCGGTGGAGGAGAAGGCGAGCATCTCGTCGAGGTCTGCTGTGACCAGTACATCTAGTGCTGGGAAGGATGGTTCGTCGTCGGTATCAACGGTGTCGACGACGATTGTGAGATCGGTTGCATTTGGGAACCTGTACGCGCAGAGCTGTCACGATGTGGCTGGTGGCGCGGCGCTGACTCTGTATGGTGACATTGAAGCTGCTGTGCAAGAGATTCGGTCCAGTACTGCGACGGATGAGAAGACACTCGCATCCATTCTCGTTTCCAAGACGGCCGAGCAGCGCTACCTGATTTGGTGGCGCTACCACATCCTGTACAAACAGAGCTTGACGGTGTGGGTGAAGAGCACGAGCGACTACGGCGTTCTGCTGAAGATGCTCGCGAGCCCTCTGGAGCACGTGGAGGCCGAAATCCTGCGCAAGGCGACGAAGGGCCTGGGCACGACGGAGGAGTGGATCTACCCGGTCGTGATGGCTCGCTCGAACGCCGAGATTGCGCTGCTGAAGCAGACGTTCCAGGAGAAGTACGGCGACGACCTCGTGAGCGTTCTCCGTGGCGAACTGAGCGGCAATCTGAAGAAGGTGGTCATGGCTGCCATGACGGGCGACCTGCCGCGTTTCGACCCCGCTGTGCACACGACTGCGAAGGCTGCTGCCGATGCCGATGCGCTGTACAAGGCTGGCGAAGGCAAGTGGGGCACCGAGGAAGAAACGTTCATTCGGCTTGTCGTCTCGAGTCCTCCCGAGCACCTGCGCAACATGAACGCTGCGTACTCGACCAAGTACAAGAAGACGAGCATCTCGAATGCGATCAAGGGTGAGTTCAAGGGCGACGCCCAGGCGGCGCTGCTGTACTACGTCCGGATGGTGTTCGAGCCGTTCGAGCTCTTGGCGGACGTGTTCGAGAGCACGATGAAGGGCCTGGGCACGGACGAGTACGGGCTCAGCGCGGCGGTGGTGCGCTACCACGTGCTGCTGCCGCAGGTCAAGACGGCGTACAAGAAGCTGTACGGCAAGGAGCTGAGCAAGCGCATCCGCGGCGACACGAGCGGCGAGTACCGCGACCTGCTGCTGGCCATCGTGGACGGCCAGTAGATAATCCTCAGTACATGTCATGCATGTTGCACCCATCTCAACTGGAATATAAATACACTTGTATCCATTCCATAGATTACATGGTAACGTATTTGAAGATGTATCCATCTTGCGTTTTAGTCCCACTCGATCCATTTCTCTCAACGCGAGGGCTTACAACATTGTGATGGCCGAGGAGGTGGTGGCCGCGTCGGCGGAGCTGGGCGAGAGCTCGCTGCTGGACCAGCTGCACGACCTGCACCGGCGGCTGGCGGCCGTGCGCCAGGACTCGCAGCGCTACAGCTCGCTGGCGCGCAACGCGGGGCCCGTGCCCATGGCCAGCGACAGCAACAAGATCATCGTGTGCTCGCTGCGCCGCTGCGTGCGCATGCTCAAGACGGCGCGCGGCGACAGCTGGCAGTACATCGCGTCGGACACGGGCCTGCGCAGCGCCGTCGAGCACCTGGGCCGGGGCAACGCCGTGCGCTGGGTCTCGTGGCCCGGCGCGAGCGTGGACGAGTCGAGCCAGGACGGCGTGCGCCGCCGCCTCGAGTCGGAGTTCGCGTGCCACCCGGTCTTCCTGGGCGGCGAGGCGCTGGACCTGTACGAGAACCAGTTCTGCAACGTGGTGCTCTGGCCGCTCTTCCACTCGCTGCCGCAGCGCTCGGACAGCCGCCTGCTCGAGCACTTCGGCGACAAGTACGACGCCTACTGCTCGGCCAACCAGAAGTTCCTCGAGGCCGCGTCCGAGATCTACAAGGACGGGGACCTCGTGCTCGTGTGCGACTACCAGCTCATGGCGCTGCCCGGGCTGCTGCGGCGGCGCTTCCCGGACGTCACGTGCGGCTTCTACTTCCACTGCCCCTTCCCGTCCTCGGAGTTCTTCCAGATGCTGCCGGTCCGCGAGGCGTTGCTGCACGGCGTGCTGGGCGCCGACCTGGTCGTTTTCAACCACTTCGACTACGTGCGCCACTTCCTCAACGTGTGCACGCGCATGCTCGGGCTCGAGTCGTCACCCAGCCGCGTCGAGTACAACGGCCGCCTCGTCTCGCTGGGCATCTGCCCCATGGGCATCGACCCCGTCAAGTACGCGCTCACGCCCAAGGTGGAGGCGCACGTGGAGATGCTCCAGCGTCAGCAGGACGGCATGAAGATCATCGTGGGCGTGCACAAGCTCGACTTCTGCAAGGGCATCCCGGAGATGCTCGAGGCGATGGGGTACCTGCTGCAGCACTACCCAGAGTACCGAGGAAAAGTGGTTTTGTATGCTGTGGTGCGCGACGCGGGCCGGACGGCGTCTTTGCAGTACCGAATGCTCAGTCGCCAGATCAACGAGCTCGTGGGTCGTGTGAATGGGCGCTTCGGCACAGCCGAGTACTGCCCGGTGCGCTATCTGAAGCAATCGATCGATCACGACCAGCTCGTGGCGCTCTACAACTGCGCGGACGTGGCCATCGTCAGCAGCATCAAGGAAGGAATCAATTTGCAGGCCATGGAATTCATCGCTGCCCAGAAGAAGAGCTGCCACGGTGTGCTTGTCTACAGTGAATTTGCAGGGTATGGTCCTGTCGCTGGTGGTGTAACATGGTTGATAGGCTAACGACGTTCGTTTTACCATCAGGTGCGCGTCATCTTTCCAAGGTGCGCTGTTGGTGAACCCGATGCACATTGAGCAAGTTGCGGCAAGCGTGGACACGGCACTTCGCATGAGTACGACCACAAAGCGTATTCGCCACCACCAACTGTCGCGATATGTAAACACGTACACGTCAACACTGTGGGCTCAGCGAATCATGTCAGCCCTGAACGAGGTGAGCTGGTCTTCTTCTAGCGTGATTGTCGATGTTGACCCAGGCTAAATCATAATTGATTGTTCATGGCGTAGGCTGCTGCTACTGCACAAGAATACAACCGTCTGGACAAGCTGGACACCGCACAACTGCTTGGGTATTACGAAAGGAGCCAACGACGCCTGTTCTTGCTGGATTATGATGGTACGCTTGTGGACTACCAGAGCATGGAGGAACTGGCAGAGCCTTCTTCAGCCCTGCTGTCCTGTCTGGAAGATCTGACTGCCGACCCGCACAACACCGTCTATATCATCAGCGGGAGGAACAAGAACCGCTTGCAGGTACACCTTGCTTTTGCTGGAATACTCTATGGGATCTCAGTGCTGTGTTTTGTGGTCCTCTCTAACGATTGTTTGTCTGGTAGGAATGGTTTGGTCACTTGCCGCGTGTGGGACTCGCTGCAGAGCATGGTTATTGGTTCCGTCCTGCCTCCAAGCACCCATCCATGCTCGATGTTGCTGGAAGTGGTAATGTTTTGGCCGGTACTGGTGATATCCTGGTAGGAATGAGTAGCGAAGAAGCACTGCACGCAACAGAGTCGGGTTCGGTCACGCCCGCCGCTGAAGATGACCCGCTGGCCAGCTCGTCTTCCTCCGTCATGGGGGTAAACGGTAGTGAGAGTGCAGTCTTCGAAAGAGCTCCGTGGCAGTGCATGTTCAGCGACGTAGAGCTGGAGTGGCGCGATGAAGTTGAAAGTATCTTGGAGCACTTCACTGAGCGGACTCCCGGTTCACTCCTGGACGTGAAAGATTGTTGTTACACGTGGCACTTTCGAGACGCCGACCCCACCTTCGGACTGAAGCAGGCGAAGGACATGCAGCTTCATTTTGATCAGATGCTGCGCGATCTGCCAGTCGGCGTGGTGATGTGTCGAATTAAGAAGTACGTGATGATTCGGCCGTGGCGCGTGAACAAAGGCCGCGCTGTGAGCCGCATTCTGGAGTACGAAAGCGAGACCCCGTATTTCACGGCGCTGGACTTCGATTTCATTCTCGCGCTGGGCGATGAACGCACAGACGAAGATATGTTCGACGTAGTCCAGGGGTCGAACTGTTACACCGTCGCGGTGGGCATGAAAGTCAGTCGCGCGCAATACTACCTGGATGATCCGGACGAAGTTCTTCGCGTGCTGACTGCCTGCACGAGCTTGCAGGCGGCCGAACGACAGCCGCTTTCAGGCTAAGAACTATCTATTGCTGAAAGGCATTTTGAGGGCGATGTCGCATGCGAACGATTTGCTCCGGGGGCCATTTCACTTGCAGAAGTGTCTTGATATCGAGTTTAGCTTACCGTCCGACGAACACGCAGTGCTTACTTTTGCATACTTTTTGTTGCCGCACTTACTCTTCTTCCGAAGAATCCTCCTCACTCACGACGCGGGTTGTCTTCTGCTTGCGAGTTGTCTTTCGTTTGGTGCGCTCTCTTTTCTTTGGCGTGGCTCGCGCACCTTTGGTGGAGAGCTTACGCCTCGCCTTGCCCTTGGCAAGCGGTGATGGAACACGCTCCGAGGATTCACCGTCCATGGTTTCATCCTAGCGTTCATACATCAAAAGAGAGCATCAGTAATGAGTCAAGCATGGCCCCAGTGCACGAGTGATCGTGATGGCCTACCTCCTCCTTGCCCTCCTTCTTTCCAACCACGAACTGGTCCAGCTTGTCAATGACTTCCTTCATCTCAGCCGTCGTATTCAGTCCGCTGTTGCCCCGCCGTGCTTTCGCGACCAGCGACGTGAAGTTATCAGCAACCACGCTATCGTGGAGCGCATCGCTGTAGAGCTTGCGGTTCTGGTAGAGGTACTTGAGCGACTTCTCGGTGTGCGGCAGGCGCGCCAAGCAATACGCTAGGTCACGCTGCTGCTGCGCCTTCGACGCCGTCGGAAAGCGCTGGGACAGCTTTTCAACGATGCTTTCAATTTGCTTTTCCTTCGTAATGAACTGGATAAGGAATCGCGTGATCGTCTGGAAGTCCGAATTTGATACCAACTCGCTACAAAAAAGCACAATCACATCAGTCACACACACGGAAGCAGAGTCGCAAGGTCAGAAAGAATGATAGCAAAACATACCTTGTAGACAGTTGGCCAATTGCGTCCGGAAGCATGTTGTAGATGGGGTTGTTGCCCTTTTTAGAGAGCTCGAAGAAGAAGAGCTTCGCAAGGTTGCGAATACCATCGTTTTCGTCGACCAACGAGATGGCGATCTCGCTAATCTGGCCCTTCACCTTGATCATATCGTTCAAAATAAGGTGAGAAAGCACCACAATGGTATTCTTGCGGACATTGAGGTTCACATCACGCAGCCGATTGTACAGGTGCGACGTCCAAGGTTCCACCAAATTCGGGAACCGGAATGAGAGATCGCCCAGCGCGATGATCACATCACCTCGCACGGAAGGCTGAGGCGAATCTTGCAAGATCGTGAACAGCAGCTGCAAGTGCTTCTCGCAAAACTCCTCTGATACAGCCATAAACTTGCTTAACGCCACCACCGCACACTCCGTCAGCAACTCGTCACTCTTGAACTCTTCCTCATTGCCCACCAGCACACGGATGATAAGTGGGCCGTATAGTCCTAGCAGGTTACGGCAGGCAATCTCCTTTTGAATAATGTTGTTCACAAAGGTGTCCTCCTCGGCCTCAACCTCTGCAGCTACACCAAGCTCATCTTCCATCGCAGATACGTCTTCAGCATCGCCGTTTGGCGCTGTGTTATCAGCGGGCCTTGCTGCAGCATTACGATTGCCACGCATTCTCTTCACTTTCGTGGCCAGCTTTTCCACGTGGATGGCTACCTTCACTGCCGAGTGGCCCAAAACGAAGAAAAAGTGCGCTAGCTCTACGCGCGATACATCGTTCGTCTCACTCTCGAACAAACGCAGCGACAGATGTTTGATTACATCACCACAAACGTCCTCTGGACGCTCACAAATAGAGAAGATGGCCTCGATTGCTTGCTGCACGGTGTCAAACCACGTAGAATGCAGACACTCCAGCTCAATTCCGTCGTCACCCACAAAATCCAGAGCGAGGAAGCGCTGCAAGCGAATGATAATCTGCTCTGTAGCATCAAGATTCGATCGTTGAATGCGTCGCTGCGTCTGACTGTTGCTCTTCGCACTCTTAGGCTCCAATTGAATGCATTGTACCAAACGACAGGCGGACCCGAGAACACGATAGCGTGAGTCCGGGCTACAAGCAACATCGCCAAAACCCATCGAAAGTACTTGGCCTAGACGGTCGTTCGAAAAGAGCATCGAATCGTCAATATTCGCGATCATGCTCAGTAGGGCCAATGCATTGCTCACAATCGAGATCGGGTACACGGTCACATCTACAAGTCCCCAAAGAGAGCTGATCACCACCATCGGCACCTTCTGGCTGCGATGAAGCTCCCCCATGATCCGCTCCAGGCACGTGTACTCAGCAACAGTGCACTCATCCAAAAACTTCACAAGATTTTCTGCCACCAGCTGCGGCGAGTTCCGCTCAGGGTCGTCCTCATCAATGCGAATGAACAGGGCCACGAAAGTGTTTGACAACTGCTCTTGGATGGATACGTCAGATCGCCATGTCAGCGGCAACACCTTCTTGATTCCGGTCTGGGCGGCACCAAGATGGAAGCGGTACGCCTTCTCAAGGAACTGGATAGCTTCTAGGACATCAGAAATCGACTTGCTCCCAAGTAGTTGGCCCATCAATGGCAATGCTTGCAGCTCGAACTCGTCAATAAAGGCGATTGCGTCTTGGTAAAAATTCAGCAGCCGCACGGTCCTTTGAAGCTCTTTTTCGAGCACAGCAGCTTGCTCCTCTGAAGAGCCCGCCCGCTGGGGGGACGAAGGAGCCTCCGCGTCCTGACTCTGAATGGCGATCTCCCCCATCGCTTCGCTCATTTCCTTCTCCGCACCGGCAATCACTTCGTCGCGCTTCTTCTTCATCTCTTCTGTTAGCTCATCGCGCTTGTTCGTGTAGAAATCACGGTCCAGATTCCCCATGAACGGGTTCCTTTCCAGCAGCAACGAGAGCAAGTGGATGCTATGGCGACGAACCACGGCAGCCTTGTCCTGCAGTCGCCCGACAGCCATCAAGGTCACGTTCTTAAGCATATGCAGGGGTAAAGCACCTTCCTCACACAAGAGGGCCCACATTTTCAGCACATGGCCTCGTGCAAAAGAGTTGATGTCGTGGGTGCGATCCTCAAGCACAGTGAGCAACTGGTCTCTTGTTGAGCGAGAAAACGTGCGCGGAGCATTTGCGTTGGCCTTTCCAGCGTCTTCTTCGTCGTCATCATCATCATTCGAGTCACTGCCACTTCCGTCCTCTTCACCGCTGCTGTTGTCACTGTCAGAGCCGTCGCGCTTCGTTTTCGCCTCGGTCTTCTTGTGCTTTCGCGCCTTGCTTTTTGACGATGTGCTCACTGTAGCGTCTTCGGGCTCTTGCTGTCCGTTCTGACGGAAGTTCCATAGTAAAATCTGGGTCACGCACGTAACAGCAGCATTTCGGAGCTGATACGCTTCCGAGTCCAGCAAGGCCAGCACAAAGCTAAGGTTCCCCATAATCAGCGCTGGGGTGAGAGTCGATAGGCTGGAAAGGAACATGGCGATGTTCCGTGTCCCAGCCACGTCCTTTGATGCATCCCGCGACGAGATTTTCCCGATCTCGCTGATCAGATCCGCCGCAAACGTCATGTTGGCGTACTTGAAGTACAGCAGCTCGACGAGCTCTGCGATCGAGGCGCTCAGATGTTCGTGCGTGTAGATGAGATCGATGAGCGACGCGACCACCGAAATGTGGATCGCTGGCGCCTTCTGCAGACTCATCGCGAGCAGCTGCAGCGAAAGCACAGCCACAGCGCATTAGTCTGCAAGTTGCAGCACCCCCGACAGCAAGATACGACCCCCAAAAACAAAAAAATGAGGGCGCCAACGTACATGATACAGCTTTGGCTTGAGTGATTTCCCACGACAGAGCGTGGCGTTGCCCAGTAGCTCGAACACCACCTTGCAGTACAGCATCGAGAACTCCTGGCAGTTGGCGAGCAAGAGTCGTCGTCAGCAATGGAACCTCAGCAGCAGCAACTGCAGCACCTGCAGCAACCGTCTACGTCTACGACTCCTCCTCCTCCCCCTCTCACCTCCTCGGGCACGTTCATGTTCCACATGCAGAACGTCTTGGGGCTGACGGAGCGACTGAGCTTCTGGACGGCGCCCTCCACCACCTTGCTCCAGTTGATGCGGTTGATGGCCGAGGCCTGGCTCCGCTTGGCCCCTTTGTGCTTCAAAACGTCCTTCTCCGCCTGCAGCTGCAGGCTGCTGACGCTCGCGAGCGCCGTGACCAGGAAGTAGACGCTGGCCTTGAAGGCGCCGCGGTACTGCGCCACGTCGTCCGCGTCGTCGCCGCCCGGGCGCCGCGCCAGCACGCCCTCCGTCACGTTGCCCACGAAGGCCGCCAGCATCTCCACCACGCGCATGCGCAGCGGCTGCGAAAGCGCCGGCAGCTTCTTCACGAGGCTGTACGTGAGGTCCAGCCGGTCCTCGCGCAGCAGCTGCAGCCCCGCCTCGCTGCCCAGTACCTGGTCCTCCAGCCGCTGCACGCGCGCCGAGATCTCCGCCGGCGCCTCGTCCTCGAAGCTCAGCACCGACTGCACGTGGTAGCGGCCCGCCTTGGCCAGCTCCAGGTCCGCCGCGTGCAGCGGCACGAGGAACTCCATCGCTCTCCTAAGGTGACGCGCTGCTGTTGTTTAAAAACAGAGAGGCCGACTGGAAGTCGGACCAGGTTCCAGGTTCCCCGCTGGAACTTCGGTTAAGTACGGAGTTTTCCTTAAGGTACTACCGTCTTACCCTATATATAAGACATAGGTGCTCAACGCTCTAATAACAGGCAAACCTCGTTTTGAACACCTGCTTAAAAGGGTGTACCCTTTCACTACCGGAGATTTGGTAGAGGTCCGTCGCGGTCCCCTAAGATGACCAACGAGATTGCGCCAAGGGCAAAACATCAGCCTATAGATGACCGGCATATATCCACGTGCACCTCACATTTGCCACTCGAGCCGCTTATGGTACTACTCCAAACTTGAGTTCGAACTAGCGCGATGACCGAAGCCCCCCCCCCCCGCGGACTTGCAGCTACTGCGGCGCGCGGTCCAAGATGGACAGCTCAAGGTCCACGTCAGCAACGTCAACCCCCTCCTGACGGACGCAAACAAAGCTATCCGTGTGGCGTGGTGTGTCAGTAATGTTGAGCCATCTTCACTACTATTTCACGACATGTATGACACTATTCATGTCGATGAAAAGCTGTTATATTCGTCAGAAGGCCTCGTACTCCGCCACCACGTCCGGAATATCTTCGATCAAGCGCGCACGGGGTTCGCACGTATCCTCCGCTGGGATACGCCACGTGCCGGCCATGTCGTTCACGACCAAGACGGTGGTCAAGAACCTCTCCATATACAAGAAGGTCATGAAGGGCAGGAAGAACAAGGAGCTGCTGTAGACCGTCGTCGGCCACTACGGGGCAAGATCAACTCGTAGTCACGCCCTGACCTGACCCTGACCTGATCTGACCTGACCCGACCCGAAGCAAGTGGGAAGTTTGTTCTTCTCTCTCTCTCTCTCTCTTCATTATTACGAGTATCCCAGCCAGCGGACACGGTAGTGCTTTTCAGTACGAGCCCGTTGTGGCGCCGGCGCAGTACCCGTCACGCGCGGCATACGCGTATCCTGATCAACAATGCGCTCGGCAATCCAACGCCGAGCGCCCGACGAGTCAAACAGCTGGGGTGGACCGTCGCGGCGAAAGGACGCCTGTGTCGACGATTGTCGAGGCGCCACATAGTCCCGAGGGGCAGCGCCACATGGTCCCGAGGGGCAGCGCCACTCGGAGCGGCTGCCGCTGGACCAGTACCGTTTGATGCGCGCGGAGGCGGAGCAGATGTCGAACCACATGTACGACGAGCAGGAATTGGCGGGGGGCGCTCGCGAGGACGCGACCGCGGCGACAGCAGCATCTCGCGCATGACGAGGCGTACGTGGAGGTTGTTGAGCGATGCGTTCATCAACTACTACTGTTCATGGCCCAACCAGTCTGCGAAGGCTCGGTACTATTCTGCGAAACGGGACGACAAGAAGAACGAACGCGTGTACCTCAATCGGTTCAACGGCTACGCTCGCAATGCAGGAGTGCAGTTGGAGAGCGGTGGAGGCGATGTCAAGGACCATGTGGAACACTTTTTAGACGACGTGAAGACCGAAGCCTCGAGGAACGTCTGTGCCATGTCCGGGTCAAAGACATCCAAGACCTCGAAGACAGGATCGATGACATTCTCCGCCGCAGAGAACGCAAATCCGGACGCGAACCATCGGTGTGTCGCCCCCGAGGTCAAGATGAGGGTCGGCGACTCGATAATAGTCGTTCCGAGGATTCCCGGGACGGCTACCGTCGTGACTGACGCTACCGAAAAGATAATCGCCGCCGCGGCGAGTCGCAGTATCGGCCGAAAGTTACACTCGCTGATGCATTGACCGACATAGTCGCGGCCTTGGATGTAAACGGCTCGGTCGGATCACGGATGAGCCGCCCAGGCGCGCGCGAACATGGGTACGGCACTACCGAGGCGTACGGCGCCGGGAGTTGCCAGAGTGACGAGGACCAATACTCGGACGGATGGTCCGACAGTGGCTACTCGTCGTCCGAAGGTTACGGACACATCGCTGCGGCTAACGACAATGAACGCCGCGCAGCCGCCGAAAGAAAGTTCGCTAGACCGGACAATCATCGTCTCAGGGGTGGCAGTGGTCAACACGGTCATGACCTAGACGATTGACATTACGGACGGAACAAGCGTGATGGCAGACGCCGGTACGACCCGTGTGCAGCCTGCGGTGGTCTCACGCACTTCGCAGACTATTGCTACAAACGGTGCACACTGTGCAAGCAAGTTCACTATTCCGGGAAGTGTGAAGCTTTTCAAGAACTCACCACCATCATCCGGTCGAAGGTCGACAAGAAAGAGCTCTCGCAGGAATTGCAGAGCCTCGACTTCGGGAGTCATTTAAACTAGGCAGCCCGCCAACTGAAACTGGGTTGGTTTTTCCCTATCGGGCTGCCACAGTTAGCCACTCCTGCGTTGGACGCGGACTACCTGTTCGCGTTTACTGGGGTGTGCAAACGGCCTGATGACTTTGGAGACGAGTATGTGAAATCGACAGAAAATGAAGAGGAGAGAGGCGCAAGCCTCGGTGAATGTGAAATGTGTGGACGGAGTGATGGTGAACGTGGCGGAAGCCGGACCGAAGCTTCTATCACTAGTATGGCTCGGGTCGAAGAGCCACTCCGAGGCCTCGGCTCAGCCGTGAAACTGCTTCCGGGCGAGAGACTGGGGTGGTGGTCGTCCAAGCGATACGACAAACGGAAAAGAATGCGAGCTTAGGTCGGGGGTGCAGTGGATGACGTCCGAACGAGGGTTCTGCTGGACACCGGAGCGAATGTAAGCGTGATCTCGGCGAGTTTCGCGAAGCGGTTGCGTTTGCGGGATATTCCGGACCACGGTCGAAGCTTGGAGGTGCGGGGTATCAATCCTGGAGTGTTGGAGACTCGCAGACGAGCACTCGGTAAGATCACCTTTGGGTGGGAGCGGGTATACGAGTTTGAGATGTGGATCATGAATCACTCCGCGGGAGTGGATGTTGTACTCGGAACGGATTTCATGATACCAGCTGGTGTTCGGCTGGACCTGTTCCACGGTACAGCAAGGCTCCCTGACGAGGTCATGGTGCCACTGGTGAAAGCGCAAGGTGCGGCGGACGAAGTTCCACACGGCATGCACGTGGTTGGAAGACCGACCGAGGACTTGGATATTCCCACACGTGAGTGGCGCGAGTTTCGGCTACAGCGAAAATAGCAGTCTCTGAGCACTCATGATATGTGGACGATGAGGTTGGTACCGACCGTAACGAGGTTTCGCCGCGGACGACCGACGTGGATGCGCCTTACGAATGTGTCACCGAGGGTTGCTCAGCACTCTAGGCACGACCAGGGGTGAACTTCCTCGTGAGATTGGGTATGCCCGACTCAAGTCTCGGAAGTACAAGGACTGGCAAATCCTCGCCTACGCTGAGAGTCGGGACAAGGCTCTGTTAGAACACGAACGGAAGCTCTATGAGAACTGGCTTGCGGATCAACTACCGGCAGTCGAGCGCCGGGTGTACCCAACACATCACCAATTCTCACCAGAGGGTCCGAGGGCTCCGACTTGCTGAAGGACTGCCAGTTGGTGTGTACTGAGCGACGGGACTGTTCGGTGGAGACGGCCGACGAAATACGGACGGCGGAAAAAGACCAAGCATCTGTAGCGAACGCTAGCGAAAGCGGGCACGGTGATGATACAGATTACGCATCGCCCGATGATTCTACCGGAACCGAGGCGCCCAACACCGGGTCAAGCGAGAGGGGCATGTCTTTCGTTGACCAGGCCGAGGATCCCGGCGCTTTATTATACGCCGCGTATGTGTTGGAGATGCGCGAGATTGTGGCTACAGCTGTTTCGGGAGGTGAAAATGAAGATGCGGGCACACCCGAGCATTCGGCGGACGAGATTGAATTGACCGAATACGCGCAGGAGTTGGCCTTCTTTCCTGATCTGACAGAAGTTTCGGAGACGAAGCTGGATTACTCCGGATCGTTCGATGGCTCTGATCGCTTCGCCGACCAAGGGGCCACCGACGACCCGGATGGATCCACATTTGCTCTATGCGCGTCTACCGAGATCGTACAGTGGCTTTGTGATTTCGTTTGACGGCTCGGCCAAGACCGAGAAGGATGGTGGCTACGGTAGCTGTTCGTGGATTTTGTGGCAGTTACCGGAATGGACGGTAGTGATCGCTGCGAGTGCTTTTCTCGAGAATACTACGGTAAACCTCGCTGAGTACGCCGGAATGAACAACGGCATCGGCAGCGTTAGCCCAAGGAACCGATGATTTAATCATCGTCGGGGACTCGAGACTCGCAATCCAGCAATCCCTAGGGGTGATCGCCTGTCGGACGGAAACGCTTATGTCGCATCTCAACCACCACAGAGGCCTCATGGCTAAACTTCGCTCGGTGAAATATCTACATGTGGCCCGAGCGTTCAATGCAGCGGCAGACTCTTTGGCGAGCGAGGCGTTGGCAACAAGGCGTCGACCGTGGTATCGACCGAGGCTAGAAAGACAGAACTGGTCGAGCTAAACCGCATCGGAAGAGTCATCTACGAGCCTGATTCGGAAACTCCAGCAACGACAGAAGAGAAGTCGTCTATCCATCTAGCGCGACCCCAAGTTGCTTACGATCTACCCGGAAGCAAGAACTTTTTCGATTTTGTCGGAGACGAACCCGAATATCTTACAGCGATGACAAGGCGGCAAGCGAAGACGAGGGAGAAACGCGTACAATTTGCCGACAAAGTGTCGGTGGCCGGTCAGGACAACTCAACTCGATTGGACGAGACTCCAGTGAAGACAGGGGCAGCTGACCATGCTTCTGACGTACGACCGAGGTCTCATTTCCAACCAGGAGACATAGTCTGGTTGTACGTGGAACGTGGGAAGTCGGGACGGACCAAGGTGGAACGGAGATCGTTAGCTCAGCGAGTCTCCGGAGGGATTAAGCTTGGTTGCGCGGTACTCGACGGGAGCGAAGCCGCAACTGAACCCGGAAGGGCCGAACCGCGAAGGGATCACACCCTACCCATCGCCCAACATCGCCGACCTGACTCGGCGAATTGTTGTGTTGTTGCGTGGAAGCCGCACTAACGACGATTTCTGTGAATTACAACACCACACATAAGCTTATTAAGCGCGTCTTGCTGACCTGGAGACAGGTTCGAAAACGCTGTCTTATCTATCCTCACCGAGGAATAGTCCTAAGACTCAGGTGCGGGATTGACTACAAGTGCTACCAGGTGCAGCGGGGCTGCGTAGCGTAGTAGGTCAGAGGAAGACGTATGACTCTCCGAGTCTTAGCTTGTGGTTCTCCGAACCCCTAAGTCTCCGCAGAGGCTTAGATCCCTCTAGTATTACCAACTAGAGACTCAAAGAGTTGGTTTCCCTAACCCAAGGCAAATACACTCTTTGATGCTAAAACTGAACTGTTATTTCTTTGCTTATCTGCGGCAAGGCCGCCTGTGGTGTAAATGTATGACTTTAACTATCTACCATAGTTAAACCTAGTCAAATGCATATCGAGTGGCTCTGAAGCTACGTACTGAAATCCTGTTAATAGAAGTGGCACCTTGTACCCTTCCGTCAAGGTGACACATAGTGTGGCTACACTACATGTGACCTTCGTGTAACCCCGTTTCATGGTCCATCTTGCTCCAGTCACCACTCAAGTCACCGCGGAAGACACAACCAGGCTGTTCCTCAATCTGATATTCCGGCTCCACGGTCTGCCGGAATCCATCGTATCCGACCGCGACCCGCGCTTCACGCCAGCCTTGTGGGATCGCCTCTTTGAGCTGCTTCGTACGCGCCTACTGATGTCGACGGCGGCCCATCCGGAAACGGATGGGCAAACGGAGCGCGTCAACCGCGTGCTGGAAGACGTCCTTCGCAGCTACGCCACGTCATTCTCCTCGTGGAGTCCCTTCTTGCCGCTTGCCGAATTCGCCATGAACAATGCCGTCCACGCGTCAATGGGTTGACGCCTTTCTTCGTGAACAACGCGCGGCACCCGCGCGTTCCGGCGCTGTTCGCGCTGGGGTCGATGATAGAGAGCACGGGCTCCACTCTTGGTGGGATAGGAACTGGAGAAGCGCCGAGCGTATCGGCGCTAGAGTCGAGTGAAGCTGATACAGCATCGGGGACCACACCGATACTGCATCCGGTAGCTCCGTCGGTACCGATATCCCTCACCGGTACCCCCGCCGACACGTCGGATGCCGCTGTTAACGGCATCGTATCGAGGATTCGCTCGCAGATTGTGAGTCCCACGCAGTCCCAGACGACTTCTTCTACTGCTTCGCCCGACGCGACTGGTGCCGTCGCGTCTCCCGTTGCCAACTTCGCTCCCAAGGAAGCTGCTTTGCCGATCAGTTCAGCGGCTGTGTCCGACTTCGTGCTCCATCGCAAAGCCGTCACGCGATTTGTACGTGACGCGCTGCAAGCAGCCGTGGATAAGCAGAAAGATAATGCGGACAAACGGGGTCGGAAGAACACCGCCGTCTTCCGACGAGGCGATCACGTCCTGTTATCTACTTCAGGGATTCGAGCGTCTGCAGTGACAAACATGGGCGCCAACAAATTGGGGCCAAGATTTATTGGACCATTCAAAATTACGAAGGTGCACGGTGATGCCTCCACACTAGATATCCCGACCGTGGTGCTCCTTCAACCAACGTTCTACGTCGGGCACCTCAAGCCGTATCATCCGGCGAGCATCCCCGACCTCCGTTCGCGTTCCCGCGAGCGGGCGCGTAGTCCGAGACCCCCAGACGACACCGCTGACGACGGACCGCACCGCCGTCAACTCGCCCCTGTCGGTACCAATGCAGAGCTCCGTCACGAAGACTCAGTTTAAACGCCATGCACCACTCGTTGGGCGGTGTATGCGTCCCCTTCGTCTCGTAGATGAAGGTTTGAAGCCATTGCATGGACTCCTCGCTCTTCTTACGGAGTCCGTGATGTTGTCGAGCGGTAGGTGCGTCGCAATCTCAAGCCTCGGTGTCGAGCTCTCGTTCTCTATAGCGCTCAGCTCACGAATCTGACGGGACCATTCTCTCGTCAGGTCACCGTCGATAACGTCGTCGTCGTTCAGCAACTCATTGTCGCTGTCGGACGAGTCTTCACGGATATCGTGTCGACGGCTCGGTTGCTTGCCCGTCGCTCGGCGCGTGATCGGGGTTATCCGAGAACCCTCGGTATCCTTCGCTAGGCACTCCTTGCGACTCGCCGACCTCGGGGTCACCACGTGCGAGTCCTGAAGGTACGGCGAATCCTCGCCTGCCGCAGTAAACCCTCCCACTTCGGAATCCTCGGTGAACGGTTTCTTGGGCGTCTGTGGCAACGGAATCCTCGACGGGTCAGTCGTCTCTGTCGCTCGACGAGCTACTGGCTGATGACCGACTCCAATCTCGGTCACTCCGAAGGCTGTACGTAGTTTCTTCCTCCACTTCCGCAGCGCTATGCCGGCGTCGGCTGGCGTTCAGTCCCGAAGGACAGCGTCAGATGGGTACATCTGAGGTTCGCACCCCATTGCACGCAGAGCAGCACCGTATCCTCGGCCACCTGTCGAGTGCTCGTCGAGTCGATCGGCAGCGCCAGTTCGCCTTCCAGATCCATCCAGATCGCTTGGCGAACGACCTTAGGTCCAAAATACTGGACTCAGTTGCTCTTCGTCCTCATGAGCTCAATGCATCGGCCCAGAACATTGTTGGCAGCCGACGTATCCCCGCTGAGAGGAGGCCGGTTGCCGGTCGACCGAAAAGTTGTCTTCTCGGTCATCGCCGACGGCTGCAAACCGTCGGACCCATCTTCATTGTCGTCGTGCGCTGGTTCGGGACCAGCCAGTTCGTCCAACTATTCGGTGAGGTTACGCGCGAGCGACCTCACCCTTCCGCTGCGGCCTGCAGACACTGCAGCGTCTTCTGAAAGCTCGGACATCGCTGTCTTCTCTTCCAGGTAATCATCTTCATCATCTTCTTCGGCGTCAGAGTAGTTCACCGACTCGTCCAAGCTGCTCGACCGTTCGGTGATCGACTCCATCCGAGACGTCGGAGGGGTCACAAACGACGAACCGAAGCGCGACGAGACCTCGTTGCGGGTCCCACTTGACTTCGTCGGCATTGCTGGTACCGCTGACATCTCTCCTTTCGACATCTTCTCTCTTCTTCTTCTCTCTCCTTCTCTCGAATGCTCGTTAGGGCAAGAACCTAAACAACCAAGACAAACAGAAGGTCGCACCAATCCCAGGTCGCGGCACCAGTTGTCGTGTAGGAACACACTGAAATTCTCGCTTCCAATCGGTATGAGTCCCACCAACAACACACGTCTCCCTGTCAAGGTCAACGAATGTTGGATCAAAACCTGGAGACCAGGAACGATCCCTTACACCGGGTCGGTTGCAAGCGCCTCTGTACACCGAGGTTGTCTTCGGTCAACCCACAAACCTGCACTACTAGCCACGAGCGAGGGCTAGAATGCAATATAGCGCTTTC
>JAGDFM010000636.1:0-17179 GCA_019155715.1 Phytophthora pseudosyringae
ATCTAGCGCGACGATCCGGGGTATTACAGCTGGATGAAACGAACATGGACCGACTCGTTCATCAAATATCTGCCGTAGATAACTGTTTTTTTTTTGCCTCAGATCGTGGCATGTGGCACAAAAAAAAAGTATATACAATAGCTGGAGTCAAGCCACGCTGATGGTACTCTCCCCCTCGTGCATAGGTCTTACAAGCTCAGATTAATAATTATGTGTGTGATAGCGATTACGTAAGCCACGCTCGAACTGGACGATGAGGAATCGACCGATCTCTGAGTCTTCGCCAAATAGGCGTTGCTCATGCAGCCATTTACAGTAGCCGCGATCGACCTTATATACGCTGTAAATGTTCTCGAATCGGTGTCGGCCAAATGGAATAATGGGACTCATTTGCTATATCAATGGCATCAAAAGTTTGTCCGGTTTAAAATTAATTACCTTACGCTGTGGTGAAATCTAGAACCTCTCCGGTCAGTCTGTCGAAGCTCAGTTCCTGCTCGCTGATGACAAGCACGATCAGATTGACTCCCTGGCAGCCAGCGTTCACACCCTGAATCTGAATCGATTGGGGCACATCGCGCTCGGTCAGGCGGCTAACGTCAGCAACGAGGACTCTGTTAGTCAGAGACCAAGTCTGATAATCAAGGAGGCCGTTCACAAGCTCAGGAGTGAGATCGCCGTTGATAGCACCGACCTTAGCGAGTTCATTCGTGAAGTGATGGAAATCGTAATCATGCGAGATATCAAACACCTGCTGGGAGCCGATACGAACGTTAAAGTTTCTAATACTCGAGCCAGGCTGTACAGTCCACGGAGCACTATCGAACGGACTCTGGTACTCCTGCACGGCCGCCGTCGCAAAACTGCCAGTCTGCTCAGCGAACGGGAGTACAATGATGTACTTAGCGTTCTTAACAGACGCTGAGAGCTGGAGATCAAAGGAAGCGTTGAACTGGGACGATTGCTTACCGATGCCGGCACGCTGATCGAATCGCTGAGCGTACACGTCGTTGTATCGAACCTTCTTCACGGGCTTGGAGATGATGGCTTGCGGGTTCTCAAGGTGTACAAATGGTACATATAAACGACTTGTGGTGAAAGGCATGTAGGTGCCGTCGAGCGTAGGCTCCAGGCTGTTAACAACAGCGCCCCAAGCGATACTGAATCCAGCAGAAGCAGTAAGGACGCCAGCCATCGGGTTTCCTGTGCTAGAGGCTGATACCATTACAGGGCAGGTATTACCGCTCGATAGCGTCGTAGATGTCAGAGACATGCCCTTGGTAGCATCTACGGCGACCACAGACGATCCCTGGTTAACACGGAAGCGAAGACGGATCTGGGGGTTAGCTAGGAGATCTAGCTCCTTGAAGATCGGGTGAAGATCGGTCAGTTTGATCTTCAGCATGTAGTTCCACGATCCCATGATTGCGTTCGCGGTAGCCGCTCCTGCAACGAAAGCACCTCGCGCGGTCTGATTCGCAATGTTGGTGCTAGCAGCAGCTCCGCCGAGCGAAGGCCACGTGGAGGAGAAGTCAGTACCGGCATTGGGAGGGTTCGATAGCAAGCGTCGCACGTAGCCATCGTTAGCCACGCTGGCGCCACCCGCGGGAGCTGTAGGAGCAAACGAAGACGAGAATGCAGAATTGTTCGAGTAGCCATCGCCAGTTGTCGAGCTTGTCGCAGCTGAGTACAGTGCTGACTGAGCTGCATCGGGGTAGAGGAACGACTCTGCGCCGTGCTTCTCGATATACTGAGGACTATAGCCGGTCTGAGCACGGATATTATTCCAAAACAGCTTGTAGTCCGCCATCGATACGATCGTTTTACCATTCAGTTCCAAAGACATCGAATCTATGACATTCCAATTGCCGCACTTGAGAGTAGAGCAGAATCGAGTAGCAGCTGCTGTCTGAGCAGTAGCTCCGTTCTTCATACTGACCTTGTACGGGAGCATGATGTACGCATCTCGGAGGCAAGCAAATCCTTCCGATCCGTTGAGCTGACTGGTAGCATCGATCGTGACAATGCCATTCTGGTAAGAGCCCTGATTGAGATCGATTACAAACGGCACACGCTTGTTAGAGGAGACCTTGATCTCCGGATCGCTCTGGAGCGAACTCTGATACAAGTATTGATCGGATAGTTGTGTTTCGGACATCGTTGAATCTATATGTATAGTAGTATACTTTCTACAAAATTAAATAATGTCAACCTTGATCAAAGGCGTCACCAGCGATCATGAATTAATAGAGCTTGCTGGTCGATTAGGGGTGCATCTAGATGATATTTTTGAGTCGAGTGAGATAACGAAGCCGGTTCCGAAGAAGGGTACGTACTTGATATTGATGAGACCGCCAAATCGCAATGTTGGCCACTGGACGGCTGTTCATAACGGGGAATACTTCGATTCGATGGGAGAGGGCCCGCCTATTAATTATGGTATCAACCGATACAATAGCAAGCAATACCAAGGAACTTACGGCGACTTCTGCGGACCGTTCTGCCTCCTATGGCTATACTCGAAGCAGTTTCATAAACCGGACTATCGCTGACCAAGGATGAGCTAAGCGGCTCTGGCGCGACGCTCCATCTTCACCCGGAGTCATACGCTAAAGCTCTTAAAGCTCGCAAATCTGCCAAGGGTACTCGTTTGGCTATCACCCATAAGGAGATTGCCTATCCGTTCAAGCACATGCAAGGCGGCGGTATTCACGGAGGATCGATTTGGGGCAAGATCTGGGGCGGCATCAAGGATGCTTTCAAATTTGCTAAAAACTCGGGCATCCTGTCTACCGTAGCCG
Organism: Phytophthora pseudosyringae; assembly: GCA_019155715.1. Taxonomy (NCBI): domain Eukaryota; phylum Oomycota; class Peronosporomycetes; order Peronosporales; family Peronosporaceae; genus Phytophthora; species Phytophthora pseudosyringae. The sequence goes on from JAGDFM010000636.1 coordinate 2,802, forward strand.
ATGCTGCCGTGCCCGCGATAGCGACCGCGCTAGGAGCTCCTCAGGGAGCAATTCCTGCTCGCGCTGCTATCAAATCGCTGACGGGTGTTGGTGTCTACGATGAGGAGGGAGGCAAGCTATCGATGGCTGATGTCAAGAAGGGCGCTAAGAGAGCGCTGGCATACACAAAACGCAAGGGCATCCTCACCGACGCAGTAGATGCTAGCGAATCGTACCTGCTATCCAAGGCGACGAAGCCGGAGCATGGAGACCTGATCAAATCTATCCGCGGCGAGGTTCGGCGCCGTTACGGTGTTGGTGTTGCTCCTCCAGCTCAGAAGGCGAAACGACTAGTCAAATTCGCTAAAGGATCTCAGGAGGCGAAGGATCATATGGCCAAGCTGCGTGCTATGAGAAGCAAGGGCTCTAAACCAATGGTAGCTGGCAGTTTCAGATTATAAAAAAACATCGATCAAATTTATTTTTTTGAACGCAGCAGCAGCATGATTGATACCGATGTATCGCGAAAACGGACCTTGGTGTCGTTTTGATTATAGATAGAAATAGTGATCGTTGATCTAGAGCCGTTATGGCAATTCATCCAGGCGTACTGGGAAGGTTTGTAGCTGATCAGCTGTCCAATGCCTGCATCGCCTCGATCAAAGGCGGAAAGGATGTCACCACTGACCACGTATTCATTCTTGATCAAATCACATCTAACGATGTATGAGCTAGTAGGATGGATTTGGGGTATGGTATTGGATAGCTGAGCGCTGGCTACGGTAGCAGGCGCTGCTGGGTAGGTTCCTACCGTAAGGCCTACGACTGATCCAAAAGCAGTATTGTCGATGATTAGACGAGGGACGCGCGTCGTTGTAGGCAAGCCACTGCCTCCGCTGGAATACAATCCAGTTGCAGGTCTGGTCCAAGTGCCGCCTGTCAATGGAACGCTCGTTGGCGTCGGGCTGAAATCAAATTGCGCGGCGTAGTATACACTGTTTTCAGTCAGCTGGATATAGAAAACGTTCTCTCCGGCAGGATTGATCAAATATGCTCCGGCTGCCACAAGAGCCGTCTGGATGCTGCGATTGATATCGGTATACGAGTAGTAACCGTCTTGGAGTGTTATAGCGATCGTAGACGTCGTTGCTGCGGTTGGGACCTCGATTTTGAACGTGTTGTTCATAAACTGGGTAGAGTCGATATTGTACTCGGAATTGTACAGGGTGATGGATTGGATAGCGCAAGCTACATCACGGAAGTCCGCGGCCGATCCAGGAAATGAGTATCTCCATGTGCTGTTGTATCCATCTTGAACGAGATTAGTGCTATCTATCTTCAAGAAGCTAGCCATCTTTGATTGTATATTAGTCAATTCAAATTTTCAGCTGATATTTATTTATAATCAGAAGTCTTGATCAATCTATCGAAATAATATCTGATTTGCCCCTTGACGCTATCGATCAGAAGCATCTGACCCTTGAGCTCAGTGGCACGGTTGTAGTAATAGACGATCGATCGTTCATCGACGCCCTTGATTGTGAAATCGCGCACGACCATCTGTAAATCTCGTTTCGAGTTGGCTTTGAGGATGCATACATATTCTGAATTGAGTCTGATCATTTTGTCCGTCGCGAAGTAGCTATGACTAAGGAAAATTGTACTCAGCTTGAAATGGCGCCCACGAGTGAAGAAGTGACTGAAGATATTCTTTTGGAGTAGCCTATCATTGCTGTAGTCGTCTATGATGACAAGCTCAGGTTTGTTAGAGTTTAATGGAGTGCGCCGAACTTGATCAACGGTCAGGGGCGAATCGGGATCCGCGAAAGTGATGAACCCTTCTAACTTCTCTCTGAGGTACTCATAGAGCTCCTGGTGAGGATTACGCGCGATGATCGTCAGATGCGCGAAAACGTGTGGAGAGTGCTTGAGAATATACAGGCAGAGATTGTTCTTGCCGCTAAAGCTGGGCCCGAGCACTACCATTCTGAATAGTGCTTTGATGTCGAGAGCCGGGATATCGCCCATGCCTGCCGATTTGAACTTTTTCGGGAGCGAAGCGCCAAAATCAGGTATCGAACTCATGGCTAAAATAGTCCAATCTATATAGAGATCGAGACAAAAATATGAGTGGCTTTAGTTACCCATCGCCGATATTCATCTCTCCGATATACAACCCGGCATTCTATCTCTCGTTGGATGCCAGCGGCTACTTAACATATGATTATGCACAAACGCTCTACCTCGGCAAGAACGACTATCGGCTATCTTACATCACAGGCATCACTCCTGGGACAGCAACGCAAGGTGTTGCTCTTGTCATAGGCAGCGATGGCGGGCTATCTGGTCTAGGGGCTGTCAGCTGTTCTAGCTTGGTGGTGGGCGGTCAGAGCGTTGTATCAGCACCAGCTTACGTTATTGGCATTACTCCCGGCACTGCGGCTAACTCAAAAGCATTAGTTCTCGATGCTTCTGGCAATATTGGAACCATAGCATCTCTGACAGCTACTTCGATTACTGGTACCCTCCAGACAGCTGCTCAGCCCAATATTACATCCGTTGGGACTCTAGGTGCTCTTACGATCGCAGGCAATCTATCCTTCATGGGTGCCTCACGCTCACTGACTGGATTAGCATCTCTAACATCGACAGCGATCACTGGAACGCTTCAAACAGCAGCTCAACCCAATATAACATCTGTTGGAACGCTTGCATCTCTGACGGCTACTGCTATTTCGGGAACACTACAGACGGCTGCTCAACCCAATATTACGTCTCTGGGGACTCTTTCATCGCTCACGTTGGATAACGGAGGCACGGGCTTGCAAATTCCATCGATGAAGTTCTGGGTGACGAATGCATACGTCACATTCAACGCCGGATATTATCTCTCGATCACAGAAGGCAGTGTCGACGCTTCTCGGGCATTGGTATGCAATTCTACGAAAGATCTGAATGGATTACGGAATCTCACAGTCTCAGGCACTCTAACAGCATCAACGTCAGTATCAACACCATCCGTAACCACGGATACGATCACGAAGAGTTTAGGTACTATTCTAATATCTGTACCAATATTGAACTTGAATCCAACCTCGCTAGCTCTGCGTGGGAGTACTATCAGTGCGTCAGCAGCTCAGCTAAATTATACCACCATCTCAACCCCTGGTACTGCGGAGGCCTCTAAGGCTCTGGTATTGGATGGCTCTAGCAATATCATAGGTATATCGACACTGAGAGCAAAGAATTTAGTAGCTTATCAACCATCCGCAACCCCGCTAACAACCACATCGGTCGCAACTTCGTATAATATGCTAGTATACAACGACTCCGATACTACATCGACCAATAGCTCAATCGCGTTCGTAAATGACTCGTATGGTATTCTTTCATCGTTTGTACCATCGGCACGTATCTACAGTTCTAGAGATAGCGGTGCTGTCGGAGCTTCAGATCTGATTTTTGGTACCAAAAGCGGAAACGGGACGATGAGTCCCATAGCGGATCATATGTGCATCAAATCAGGAGCGATCGGTCAGACATGCATCGGATCTAATTTTAACACAACTACATCGATGCTAAACGTTGCTGGAAGCTCATCGTTAACTTTCGGATCGTGGGAGCGCGTTCAAGAGTGGACTAATGATCAATCAACTCCTATGAAGGTCGGGCTGATCATCTACAATGAGCCAGGCAACAGTAACTCTAGCGCGACCGGAGCCTCTCTCGGTACCTTTACAAACGACAACATGTCTTTCTTTATCAACGGATCCAACAAGATGTGTCTCAACACGAGCGGTCGTCTCGGTATCGGTAATACATCGCCAGAAGCCGTCCTACACGTCTCGGGTGGTATAGTATCCACTGATCAGATGTATCAAAAATCAGCGGTCAACGGAGCTTCCTATCGCTTTAACTGGTCCGGGGTGGGCTATGGAGCGATCGGTTGGGATAACGCTAATGGTCAGCGAATTCGTCTTGGAATTAGCAATGCCGATGGTACCTGGGCTGGGTATCCAAATAGCGTATATGGAGGACCGTATACTAATGGTAGCGACCGGCGGCTGAAGCAGAATATTAGCGACTGCACATACGGGCTCAAAATTGTCATGAAGATGCAACCAAGGCGTTTCCAGTGGATAACTGGGAACGATGGAAAATATTCATTTGGGTTCATCGCTCAAGAATTATTGCCTTTGGTCCCAGAGGTGGTTAGCGGGGATGAAACATGCCCTAAAGATGCAAATGGCATGATTGCATATCCCACGGGAGTAGAGATGTCAGCACTGCTACCCGTGCTATGCAAAGCTATTCAGGAGCAGCAAGCACAGATAGACATTCTGTCAACTGCTATCGCTGCCATAAAAAAAATACTCTTGATTTAGTATCAAATTGCGAAGGTCTTCACTGAAGGCTTTTTTTTTTGCGGTTTGAACGCCCACACTTGCCCACCAGTCGTCTGCGTGGAAGCATCTGCCGTCTTCGTATGCTTATCGAGATCCGAGGCCCACACCGCGGCTTGAGTCTGCTGAGGTCTCTCATGGATGATCAAATTTTTCATGATGGATTTGAGCTCCGCGATGTTGATATCCGCATTATCGCCGTATCGCCCTCCTGAGCTAGAGACTATCCGAGTATTGAGGAAAAACATTTCTATATCAAACGAGTAATAATATCTCTAAATTCGGAATCAGAAATCAGTCTATTGCTGAACATGTCTACGGATAGTGACTTCAGCTGTTTGATGATGCTTGGATTATCGTTGCCCAATGAGAGCTCGCCTTTCAGCTTGTCATATTCAGCTCGCAGGCTGTCCATTGGATCATCGAGCCTATCATGAAAATGGTATTGGAGATGAGTTATCGCTAAAATCTCCTTGAAAAGTTTACGATCGTTGATGCTCAGCTTATCATACGACTCTTGATCGATCTGATGCTTGTAAACGAGGGTCTTGATCATTGCTTGGAGACCATCCGATATACCGCATTTGGGACCACACGCGCGACGATTCGGTTGAACGATGACAAGCTTCTTCGAATCGAGATCCGGAAGGCGGATATATTTGCTCCCGATCTGTCTGTATACGTACGCTGATGGAGTCGCTAAGCCCTGGATATCGTTCAAATTATAAGTTTTGCCTCGGCGTACTGCTCCATCTAGGGGGCAACGCCCGCTCCTCGGAGACCCCGCCCTTTTAGATTGCGTTTTGCCTCAAACTCATCGGCAGCCAGGTCTCTATCAGTCTCCTCTCGATTCTCACGAACAAGGTCTACGTATTTCTTTGATTTGATCGAGTAGACAGCTTTAGTGGCCTTAACAGCAGCTCGAGCAGCCATTAGAGCTGCATTGCTTCTCCTAGCAAGACCCTTGGCTTTGATATCATCTAAACGCTTCTGAGCATCTCCATAAGCTTGGAACGCCTCCTCGGCATCGTCATGAATCTTCTGAAGATTCGCATCGTGATCATACTTCTGAGTGCTCGCCTCCTTGATATCACTAGAGTTGCTAAAAATGACCTTTCTAATGATTTTGAGATTCGCATTGATATTGGCGATCATCTTTAGCTCATCTTTGCTCGCTGGGGCTTCGATATCACTAGCTGCCCGATGAACATCCTCCAAGCCATTGATGAGAGATTGAAACGTGTCAAACCATCGAATACTCTTCATAAGGTCTCCATACGGCTTCCACGATACTGCTCGTCCGGCGCCGTTTCTGATATTTAGGACACGATCCCGCATAGGCTGACCGAAATAGTACGTAGGGTGAGCCTTCACACCACTCTTGCTATCGATAATCGGCTTGAGCTTGAATGGGATCGATACCTTATTATCGAGAAGCTTCTGGTAGTACTCGGATACCAGTACCTTGGCTTCGCTATCGGGGATCGAAAGGCTTTGATCGTGATCCTCATCTAATCCAGTTCTGATACCCGCTCGAGATTCAAGCTCATCGTCAGCAGCGTGATATGACTTGGGGACTAGTTCCTTATCCGCAGGCCCGGCTTGGATTAGCTTCAAGCCCTTGCTATGAACCAGCTTCATGAATTCGTGGAGAGTTGATTGCCAGTTTACATTTTTGGTGGCAGCGTTATGCGGTAGATTCGATTGCTTGCCATATATTCTGATAGAATTTCCATCCGTCCAGATGTATCCATCAGCATAAATTTTTGATTGGTTCATCATTGGTACGATGCTCTTCGATAAGCCAGCTGACTTCAGTAGCTTTTGATTTTTTGAGATTATCCAGAGCAGCTTGATCTTAGCATCGTTATCGTCAGAGCTTGTAGACGTTGATGTCCTATCCAAACGAATGTCGGGCAGTCGTCGGTCTTTGAGAATTATATCGAGATCTTCGAGCTCAGAGCCAGCTCTTTTTTTCTTGATCAACCTCGTATGAGTTCGCGTCAGAGCCTCCTCATCGCGCATAGCTCCGGTCTCATCAATCGAATTGCTCTCTCCATCGTACAAGATGTTTCTGATTTTTGATTCCGTTTTCATCCAATCGATCGATTGATAATTTTTCGTCTTGTTTCCGCTCTTGATAACGATCAGAGATGCTTTAGGACCAAGGTAATAGCGATTATCATCTTTGCCCGTTTTTCTGCGAATAGGATTGATTTTTAGAGAGACCCAGTTCGGCTTCTTGTTGAAAAATTCTCTGATCCACTCGCGAGCATTAACTTGATACTCATCGTCAAGCTGTTTGATAGGTTTATTTAAATCAGCCTGGCTGCCAGCATCAACCATTACTGGTGTATCAGCATCAACTCCAGCATCAACCATTACAGGGGTGTCGGACTGTGTACTAGCGTCAGCTGTGACGGGGGATACCTCCGGGAATTTTACTGAAAATCCATTAATCAGATTTTTTTTTTCGTCTGGGATGTCAGTCTGAGTCGAATCGGTTGCGGTTTTTGATATCGCAGCTATGGTCTTATCAGCATCGGAAGCCCATGACGCTCCCTGGTACATCGTTCGCTTAGCAGACGACTGACGGACACGTCTCCGAGCTCTTTCGAGCAGCTCATGTCATTTCTGTTCTCGTTGAGCGAGCGAAGAGAAATTAGGAAACATTTTCAAGTATATATTAGATAATCATAAAAAAATTCTGTTTAATTAGAAGTATCTCGGCATAACTGAGTCGTGACGATACGGCATGTAGGTATGGCATATGCGGTTTCGATCTCCTAACAGGCTGAGGTAACGATCCTTGATACAGATAAACGGTACTCTAAATATCTCTTCAAGCTGATTTTTATATCTGGGATTTGCTACTGTTGAACGGAAGCTAGCCAGCTTGTCGAGAGCCAGCAGCTCCCGTTTGATTCGGCTGACCTCTTCGATAATCCAGATCTTGCGGCGGAGCTTAACGAGCTCTTTATCCTTCTCTAGGCAGCATTTGCACATCTGATTAACGTTAACTATCGTCTTCTTATATATAGGCAAAGATAATTTTTGCGATGGATATTGAGTATATTGATTACGACCCTTGCGATCGAGCTGGAGTGTACGACAACAGCCGAGACGAAGATATAGCTAAGGAGATATCAAAAAAAGATGCAGAGCTTCAGAGACGAGCTAAGGAGGCGAGACTCATACTTGCTAGATTGGTCCCGCCTAAGCCAGTTCAATGCCCCGATCTGGATAGGATCACGCTATAGGAGTATATCCTCGTCTCTGCCAGTTATAGAGCTGGCCAGTGAACACGCCATGTAGCAGCTTGTGATGTAGAGTTTGACGCTCAGCCTGAGTCATGCTCTGATACGCCGGATCCTCCTGAAATTTTTTCTCCCAGGCATGGCGAAAGCTGTTGACTGTTTGAGGTCTATCGAAGAGCTTCTCGCTATTTCGTGCAACAGCCTTGCCGAATGCGTCCCGAGTCGTCGAGATCAGCTTTACTTCCTTGACAGGACTAAGCTGATAGATGAAGAGGCGTTCAGGTTTACTACCGAGCAGTCGTCCGAGTAGATCGATCCAGTACTTCAGATACCTTTTGAGATGGATGTTCTCGATCTCAATGATGTGCTTACCGAAAGTCTTCGCATTTTTAAAATCGTTCATGATCAGCCTGATACGCCCGCCGCGAAGCACCTGAATCCAGTTATGCTTGACATCGAGTCTGTTGATTGCGGCCAAGGTGATATTGAGCGTGCTCCAATCCGATCGTAGCGCTGGTTGGTAGCAATAGCAGGCAAGCATGACGCATCTCTGGAGCTCTCTTGCGAAGGACTTGATGTCCTTCCGATCACTCTCGATGCTCCATTCGCGAAATCAGCATCACTGATCTTAGTAGCTTGATATGGCATCTCATAATCAGCGAAGAGCTCGTGAATCTTAACCTCCAGCTGACGGGTCAGGCCGTCGATACTCACGTAGTTGATTTGCTGCTTGTCCGTTGCAACGTTATCCAGAGACTGTTTCTTGGATTTCTCCCTCGCGCGCTGAGCGGCCGCCTGGTACTTGCGTCTGGCATCATCACTGACGATCTTGCCCGCCTTGGTGCCGATCAGGCTGATTACGTGAAATATATACGTCTTACGGCCCTCATCGCTTTTGGATGACTCGTTGATGTGGCGAATGACTTTGCTGTAGCTGCTCAGATAGCTGAGATCGTTGGCGTTGCCTCCGATTTGACGGTACTGCTTATACAAGTAGCTCACGCGGTTCTTGATAGTGGAAGCAGCGAGCTTCTTGCCAGTGCTGAGCATCTGCACAAAGTCGTCTTGAGTGAGCATGGTAATACGGACGGGATATATATTACTGGGGGTGATGCTCTAAATAGGAATTAGAAAATATATGCATGATTGCTTACTCATCATCATCGACTGGAGGCATGTAATCAAAGTAGAATGTTTGTAATCCTTTTGTTTTCTTGCAATCGCTGATAAAGCTCAGTTCCTTCGACATAGACACAAACGAACTACGCTTGAGAGGATTTCTATGTCCAGCAATCTTACAGAATTCTTCATATAATACATATGCTACAGGGACAGCGATCTTGTGCTTTCCAACTCTCGGAGCATATGTGATATCACCGCGGCTGCATAAAGCATTGAACTCATCGGTGTTATCACGCATATCACCCCAAAATTCTGTGTGCAGGTTTCTGGGATCCAACGATACCTCGGAGCTCATCGCTGATAACTGTCCGTAGAGGAGCAGGCGACTCAAGCTCGCATCGTTTCATGAAATATGTATAAAAGTGGTCAGCAAATGATTGAGTCTTCCAATATGATTGGAAGTCCTTGAAAAATTCGATATCCTGCTTGTACTTGGTATTGAGTTTGAATACACAGAATCTCCGGATGATTGCCTTGATATCATCATCGTCGCTGACATCCTTCATTGATGGAATATGCAAAACTCCGAGATTATTGGTTGAAATCATGTGGTTGGTGAAGTTGTCGATCTTGATAGTGCTCGAATATAAAGGAGTCGTAGCGATCTTATCCTCCGTGATTTGATTCTTCCATTTTTCTACCAGACCAGCTGACGCCTTATCGTTAGCCTTCTCAAGTTCATCGATCATTACCAGTTTTTTTCCGAGGATATGGCTATTGCGCTCACCGACTGTTCGGCTGACGGTTCCAGATTCGGTAGCCGTATTCCAGCCACCGAAAACCCAATCAAAGATCTTCATGATCGTACCCTTGCCGCAGCCTTTCTCGATCGTGTAGAAGATCATGGCAACGCCAGTCTTCGCATTTTTGAACCGGATACTATGTTCGCAGTAGTCGAGAAAGAACTTGTACTTCTCTTGATCGTTATCACAGATGACCTCGAGGACAAACTCAAAGAAGCGATCGAGGAAATTAGAATCGTACTCATCGTCAGATAGCATCTGTCCGCGGTAGGGAGCACACATGCCGAACGTACCCTTGTCGCTAGCATCGATGTCCCAACGAGAGACGTATCTATTGTAGCGGTGGAACATCGGGCTATATGTGAGCATGAGCTTATCAAGCGTGCATGATCTGATCGCTTGTTCGCCATCAGCATTTTTACCAAAGTACCGTATGTTAATCAACTTCATGAGAGCACTCGGGGTCCTCTTAGCTCCGTCATCCTCACACTCATCAAGCTTCTGTCGAACAAATACATCTCCATTGGCAAATAGTACGATAGTAGGATCGATTATCTGTGCAGCAAACTTCGCAGCCTCTTCAGCATCCTTGTAAACCCAGTTGCCAGCAAGTGCGATGAAGTCCGCGAGGGGAACCTCTGCGTCTTGAACGATGCGATTGATCGGCTGAATGAACTCATCCCGCCAGTCCATCATACAGTAATCGCCATTGACTTCGATATCCTTGAGCATACCAGCGATCAGCTTATCATAGCTGATAGCAGTCTTTTCACAAATCCTTTTGGCCTCGACAACCCATCTCCCACCTAAACGAGATTCGACTTCAGCATTACTTTCCGGGTCAGAATCGCTATCGTCAGTGGTCTTCTTCACTTTCTTGACCTTGATCGGCTCAGGGTCGTACTTAGCTTTCCAAGCCTTGTATCCCTCGGCGTCAGAACCGCCGGCAATCGATTTCAGCATCGTGATGCTACCTTGGTCTTTGTACTTCTTGTCGGATCCGATGCGATCGTAATCAGTCATCGTACGGGTCTCATCGAAGTGTTTGCCAAATTTGCTTGCAATAATTGCAGCGAATGTTCGGCGGTACAGCATACTATCGCCCTGCATGTAATAGAGCGTGCGATTAAATTTCCACATGTTGGTGCTATCTCTGAACCAAGTCTCATTAATCAGACTGCACAGATCATACAGGTACTCATCGTATGAGTTGGATTTGAGAATAAGATCGATTGAACCTTTGATGCCAAGCTCGCTCACAATTTGATCGAATCGATCTCGAGCAAATTGTGAGTCAAAGGCCAATTTTAGAGACACGGCCGCTCTGATTGGGTTGCCAGCTTCTCTCGCCTCTAGACGCTCAGCTTCTGAGCAAGAGAAGAATGAATAGAAGATGCATATATTGCCAGCCTTGACGAGATCGAAGTGGTCTTTACATTCAAAATAATTAAACGATGCGCCATTTTGCTTTGTGAGATCGAACAAAGCACGATACATCCATATCGTGTCGTATATCTTGCTGGATGCCTTAGCATCTTTGTAGTCATAAATAGAAATCTCATGCCAGTATCCATCTGAATTAATTTCTTCTGGCTGAGACTTTCCTGACTCTACTATAGCGGGCTCGGCGGTGATGACGGGAGTGTTGGGAGACATGGGTGTGGGTGGTACTATATCAGTCTCGACAATTTCCTCTTCGTCATCAATTAATTCGATGTCCTCTTTTTTTTGCTCAGCCCACTTCTTGGCCCGATGAGCCCAGCAGCGGGTGGGGTAGTTATTGTGGTTCTCCTTCTGGCAGTCGGTGACAGAGCAGATCATGGTTGTAGTTGCTTGGTGTGGTAGCTATGGGTATATACATATATGCCTCTACCCTTTAAATAGGATTTTTTATGTCTATCTTGAACATAGATACATAGATATATACCCACATACCATGGAGACTACTAACCTCGCTACAATTCTCGGCTTCGGCAAATACCGCTCGCTGTGCGTCGAGCACGTATTTGAGATCGATCCCAACTACTGTCGCTGGCTGAGCTATCAGAAGTCGATGAATCTGAAGCCAGAGATCATGGACTTCCTCGACGGCAAATTCAAGGCTGTCGATGATGGCACGTACGTCATTAACTGGGGTCGCCACAAGGGCAAATCACTGAAGCTGATCAAACAGATCGACACCAAGTACTTAGACTGGCTACGCAATAGCAAATTCGTCAAGGACAATCAGGCATGGCTCATTGAGAAGATTGATCAGCTATAAGCTCTGATTATCCTTTTTTTTGTGCCACATGCCACGATCTGAGGCAAAAAAAAAACAGTTATCTACGGCAGATATTTGATGAACGAGTCGGTCCATGTTCGTTTCATCCAGCTGTAATACCCCGGATCGTCGCGCTAGATNTTTTTTTTGTGCCACATGCCACGATCTGAGGCAAAAAAAAAACAGTTATCTACGGCAGATATTTGATGAACGAGTCGGTCCATGTTCGTTTCATCCAGCTGTAATACCCCGGATCGTCGCGCTAGATATCCATAAAGCTAGTACTAGTGTGATAGTATTTGCCTTTTGGCGGGCACGAACATCGATAAAGACATCGGCCGAGATCGATCCTATCAGCCTCGCTTAGCGAATCAGTTCTGAATAGCAAAAGGTAATACTTTTTTTCGTCTGGGTCAGCATTGAGCAATTGCTTTGGCTGCAGGCCTTCGTATTTACCGAATCTCAGTCGTCGCTCCTCAAACGGAGCAGGATCTAATTCCTTATAAGTGGGTCGCCATGCAACAAATGATTTAGAAGCAACTCGCGGTTGCTCACGCGGCTTATAGTATTCCTTACGTGGCGGACCATATCGCTGAACAAGAAACGATTTGGAAGCAACTCGCGGCGGAGGTGTATGAACAGAGTTATCATCATGATAGACTCCATGCTGCAGACAGCGCTTACGGCATTTTTTGCATCGACGAGTATGGCATGTATTACGATCGTTGCATTGGATGCATCGTTTGTAATTGATATCAAAATATTGCATACACACCGATCCAACAAATTCGAGTTTTCCGCTTGCCTTATGCTTGATCAAGCAGTTCCACTTGATCTTGGTTCTGCAATGACACTCAGCCAGAACATCTGGCAGATTTTCGAGTTTGAAATCCGACAGTGGATAGATCGGATTTGTCCAAAGGCACTTCCATGCGTCTGGATTGGCCAAATCTCCGAAAGCTTGGCTGTACATCCACCCGGTGTAGAAATAATCGTCGAAATTGCCTAGATACGCTTCGAGCAGTTCACGCTTACTCATGGTGTGCTGCTATGGGGTATATACATATATGCCTCTATCCTTTCAATAGGACGTTTTTGTCGAGAGTTGCTCTGGTTATCCTTAGAGCCTAAGGGGCAAGTCGATATTTGCGCGTATATCGTGCGCGTGTGAGCGATCTACGTAGCACCAAGGATAGCATCTCTGGTCATGCTTAAACCCTAAAGGGCGAAGGGGGCAAGAGCATTTGATAAGTTGCCCTCTTCCCCTTTCAATGAATCATCCCTCAGAGTCATTCTCATCTCTATCACGTCAGGCAAAATCACGAAGGGGGCAACTTTTTTATTAAAGTAGTATAAATATATATAAGAGAGGGGGGGGGGCCTCCTACGAATTAGGTAGTTATAGAATTTTGTGGTATTCAAATCTGCCCTTTTCCCCCCCTTAGAGTTCCTCACCTGATATAGGGAGGAGCAATGATGTAGTTGCTCTTAGATGCAGAGGGCGAAGGGGGTAATCACTGCCCTCTTCATAAATTTCTGCCCTCAAGCGCCCTCTTCATTTTTTTTATCCTTCCATAACTGATCGAGAGGTCCTCTCACACCTGATAAGATCTCGCGACTGTTCATCGCTGAAATCCTCAGCTAGGTACGAATCATTTCTGAAATCCTCGGCTAATTCCGATCCCGCCCTGAATTTTCCACGATCCTATGAATTTCACAAAAAAAGTAGTTGCTTACTTCCGCGACTCGAGGATCTTAATATCGTGATCGATGATCTCCTGTAGGGATGGCATTCGATACGATGCTAAGCATTCGATGATAATTGGGTTTCGCTCTAACTCAATCACTTTAGCCGATCCCGCGGGTAGCTTATACGGCGATCTATACTCGCGATTGATGCGCTTCCTCTCCTCATACCATGGTCATCGAATGGCTTCCCTCGCTTCATGAGCTGCAAGGAACCCTTTGGCTTCTCTAAGTTCTCTTATCTCCTTTCGCGCTGTGGCGACGACCGAATTAATTCGAACAGGTTGGAACGGTGTTTGTCTATTGACTGCTTTGAGCTTGTTGAACCATAGCGTTTCATACATCACCAAATGCTTTCGATCGACTACCTCGTAAGTCTCGATCAGGATCATCTTCAATGACTCCCATCCATGGAGTTTGAAAGATGGATATATTGATATGCCCCTACCGTGCTTGTACGCTTGCTGGTGCTGATACATCCGCTTTCTCGGATCGTTGAAAGTGGATCCGACATACACGTCGTTGCTCTTAGAGCAAATGATCTTGTAGATGCGTCCGGTGCGAGTGTCAGACATGGCTATATATTACTTTACTGTCGCTTAAGAATGGGACACTATGTCTTTTCCGAAGTCGGGCTGTCCATATTCCCATTCTCGTCCGAGTTGGGAAGATGGAGTTAGAGTTTGTATAGATAGAGTTTTGAGCAGAAGCTACTACTATCGAAACTTACCGGCGTTCATCGACACAGAGACTATGGAGAAGTTATTTAAACGCTCCCGGTCGATAACAGTATCGTCGTATTCCA
>JAGDFM010000637.1:4129-17168 GCA_019155715.1 Phytophthora pseudosyringae
ATCTCACTGACTGAATGGGGCGTTGACGCTGTGCACGAGATTCCTTTGATCTGGAGGTTTATGAGCAGCTTGGGCGGATGCACCAACAGCGGGAAGATCTTTTGGCGAATGGAAGACAAGCAAGTCGTGTCATTGATGGTGGATGGATGGTTTCGAGAATCTACTCGCGACCGCATTAATGTGCACGCAAACAAGAAGAGTATTATCATGGGCTCGCCAGGCATCGGCAAGTCGACGCTGTTGTGCGTGATGGCCTTCCATCTCGTTTTCAAGCACAAGAAAAATGTGCTAGTGTACCGACGATTGACTGGACGCAAGCAAAGCAATTGCCTCTTCTACCTGACGTACAACGCTGATCAAGTGGTCTATTTTTCATTGTTGTGCGAAGATTTGGAGGTCAAAAGTATCTACAAAGAGCTCATTCGTCAACTTGGCATCGAAAATCTATGGCTATTGTTGGATGGCTTCCGCTACGAAGATATTCCACAGGGTTTAACGACCTTCGACNGCGAAGATTTGGAGGTCAAAAGTATCTACAAAGAGCTCATTCGTCAACTTGGCATCGAAAATCTATGGCTATTGTTGGATGGCTTCCGCTACGAAGATATTCCACAGGGTTTAACGACCTTCGACCTATTGGCAACATCGCAGCAAGTGGATTTGAAGTCTCAAGAACTGGATGATGCGTACTGCTGCTTGTTTTCGTGTTGGAGAAAGCAGGACCTTTTTAAGCTGGGAGAACAAGTCTACCAATTTAAAGTGGAAGAGATGGAGNGAGGTCAAAAGTATCTACAAAGAGCTCATTCGTCAACTTGGCATCGAAAATCTATGGCTATTGTTGGATGGCTTCCGCTACGAAGATATTCCACAGGGTTTAACGACCTTCGACCTGTTGGCAACATTGCAGCAAGTGGATTTGAAGTCTCAAGAACTGGATGATGCGTACTGCTGCTTGTTTTCGTGTTGGAGAAAGCAGGACCTTTTTAAGCTGGGAGAACAAGTCTACCAATTTAAAGTGGAAGAGATGGAGGAGCGATTTTACTATTCTGGTGGAAGCGTTCGGGAGTTTGGACGAGCCACAGCGGAGGAAATACGCATCGCCATCTATAATGCAGTAACACAAGCCGAGGACGTAGGGCTCCTTCTTTCGAACAGGGTAAATGTTCATTCGGGCCGAAATCACGTCGATCGACTGCGTCACACATTTGTCAATGATATTACGCATGCAAATGGGTTTCTTTCTCGTGAGCACTGGGAACAGGTTATCGACTCGGAATATACTGTTCTAGCCCTCTCTGTAAGACTTCGATCGGATGCGCTGTTTCGGATTTATTCGTGGGCGAAAAGTGCTGGACATGGATCACTCGCTGGAAATGTTTTTGAGATCTATCTTCATCGCCTTGCTGCCGACAACACGTTGAAACTCTCCATGTCAGAATATGATCCGCCAGAAAGAAGGAAACCAAATGAACCACGTCATTTCGAAGTGAAGCACGTGGGCTTGAGGAATGGCGGTGCAATTTGCTGCGGAACGGCAAGCGATTATGAGGACCATTTGGTGGATTGGAGAGATGATGAAAAGCTCGCGTACTGGTTTCCTGCGTGTCATGATTTTTCGAATATTGATAGCATTGTAAAGCTTGAGTCTGTCTCTGGCAAGAAGAACAATGTCGCTTATCTTCAGATTACTGTCGCAGCAGAGCATGAAATTGATGGCAAGCAGTTGCAAAAGATGAACGCGATTTTTTTTCCAGACGATGTGAAGGATGCTGGAGATACCGACCCACCAATCTATATTGCTGTTTGTCCGGATTTAAAATCGTGCGAAGCGTTTGTCCTGAAGCCACCACCCGAAGTTTTAGCAGCGAGAAAGACGTGTCGAGTATTTGTGGGCTACTACACGTTACCTGCATTTGCCACCGCAGCCAATGGCCCGATGAACAACGTGTCTGTCAAAGCGTTGCCGCCCCCTCCGCCGTACAACTTTCGAAAGCGACCGCGTACGGTGTAGGAAGAAGTGTCGTCGCTATTTTGTAGCCCGAATCCTCCTATCCAAAAAGCGACTGCATAATTTGACCTTTTCACGTACAATATACTTGATATAAACTGAGACAGCGCATGAAAAAAATTACGGTAACCCGTTATTATTGTATTGTCCCAGTAACATGATTTATTATCGGTCGCCCAATTAAATTTGATATTGTCCCAATAATACAGGTGTGCTCATGCTTCGCCTATATATAGCTTGACTTTTTATAAAAAAACTAATTAATTAGTTAAGTTCGTTTTCGGTGTTAGGTTCGCTATCGCTTGAATTAGGTTCGATTTTTGGTTTCCGCTTGCGAGTACGAATCTGATCTCTATTCTTATCGTCATACCCCTTTTGATAGCCCAAGCGAGCTTCACGTGTGCGCTGGTAGTAGCGCTTCTGCGCCTCTTTGATGCGCTCTTTGTTAGCAGGTATTGCTCGGGAGAGTACGTCATCTTTGTATATTAATAACTTTATATTTGTTAGGATAATAAAAACATCAATGATCCCAATCTTTCATATAGCTTTAATTTTTTTGTCTATTCAATGATAATACACCTCAACGTCGTGTATTAAACGTGAGCAGTTAATTAGCTTAACAGTTTGACACTTACAACGGACTTACCAGTGCTGAAAACCAGCGCTTTGGTGTAAGAATCCACAAACGACACATACAGAAACCCTTGCTTCTGATTCCGAACGCCCTTACTCTGACGAAAATCGATGAGCACATATTTAGAACTTCCAGTTAGGCTTCCATGGTACTTCCCCCCAGTTTCAAATCGATTTGAATGGCCGACAGCATCATCACCATTCACTAGCAACTCCCAAAACCAAAGAATGCTCGAGCCATGAATCATTAAATCAATGTATTTTTTGCCAT
Source organism: Phytophthora pseudosyringae (assembly GCA_019155715.1). Taxonomy (NCBI): domain Eukaryota; phylum Oomycota; class Peronosporomycetes; order Peronosporales; family Peronosporaceae; genus Phytophthora; species Phytophthora pseudosyringae. The sequence goes on from JAGDFM010000637.1 coordinate 7,042, forward strand.
CAGTCGTTCGCCATTCTGGGGTAACCAACACATGTCGAGGCAAGCATGATACTGTGGCGCCGTATAGCTCCATCTGAATTTGGCGTTCCCGAGCAATGCCGTTGGTATTTTCGTTCGCGAAGTTCTGCAGTCGCAAAGCACTCATTCGCTGTACGCACGCGACAACAAAGTCTTCGTGTGATACATCTGATACCATGTATGCAATTGGATCTGTTCGATTTGAATACAGCCAGATCTTGAGGTGCATGCTTGAAGCGAACTGAAGCTGCTTCGCCTGATCCTCATACAAAACCCCGTACTTTGTCAACAATTCCACGGCAATCTGGCTTCTAGGAGTTCGCTGTCCATCGGATACAAGCATAACCTTGCCAAAAGCAACACCATTCAAGATTCCCATCATCTTCAGCACTGCTTCATCCGGCAGCTTATTAGCAGTTTTCACTCGCTGGAAAGCATCAGCACTCGGGATTCCCCGATAACTGAAGCAAATTTCTTGCAGCAGCCCCAAGGAGTGAAGTTCCAGCTCAACATCTTCATCGTTTGGCGTTCCAGAACCAAACTTACGATGCAAAAAGATGAGGATAGCTCGAGCAATTCCGATATGACCCGAGCACAAGATCCAGATGAGATCGGAGGCTGGTATGCCAATGCTGTTTTGAGCCATTTCTTCCAGCTCCTCACGTGAAAGCTGCAGGCCAGGCTTGTATGGTGTCGCATTCAATCCAAAAGTATTCTGAGGAGGCACAAGGATCGGAGTTCCAGCGCGTTCGTGTTTGCGGTAAACATTAAAGCTGCCATACGACGAAAAGAGAACGAAGCGTAGGCCTGGTATTTGCGAGTCCAATGCGTCTTTCACGTATCCCCTCCAGAGCTGCTCGTCGTTATACGTAATTTGGGCTTCATCAATCAGGACCACCCGATCGCCTTTGTGTGCGCAGAATGCTTCAAAATCACAGCCGTACAACAGCTTGAAAAACTCAGCAAACTTGCCATCTTCCGTCATTCTGTTTGCCCGAATGCGGGAAACAAGCGCATCAGGCTTGGAGCGAACAATGTGATTGTAGAGTAGATCACACATGGCCGTCTTGCCGGACAAGGGGGGAGCGCGGATGAATATCACTGGTATGCGATCGAGAAGACTTGCAAATGCGGCCACAGTGGCTTTTCGCAACGTCCTGAATGTTGCAGGAACTCCACCTTCATGTTCCAACTCGGAATTCTCAAGTGGTTCGTTGAACTTCCGAATGTTTCGTCCGTCGTTATCCCCTGATACACCACCCACCGGAGCCACCACTGATGCCACAGTGCGAGGAACAAGATGCTGCGTCGGCACTTCCACGATGAGCGTCGCTTGCGCGTCGAGATCATTCAACAATGACCTCGGATCCAAAGCTGGGCATTCTCGTCGTCGTATGCTGCTCTGTTGGCGTAGACATCCAATTGATCGGCTGTAAGCAGAGCCAGAATATCCGTTCCTTGCGGTCGCGTGTGGTCATACTTCGCGTGAATCTTGTTGCGAAGATCCTCCATATCGTTGACACTATCACATGGCACTGATGATGCCTTGTGGTCCAAGAACGGACCGTGAGTTGCTGCATCCACTAGCTGGAACCACACTTTCCGCGCCATCTCTTTTTTCTTAGAGAGAAGGGTTGTAATCGTACTTAAGCCGGAAATTGTGTGGTCACATTCGTTGCAGGAACCAGCAAGCACATAAACAGCAACAGTACAAAAATTACTTGGCGCTAATTGGCTCCTCACAAGTGTCAGTAAAACGACTCCGTCAGCAAGCACATACGGAATACGGTACTATTTACGCTAATTTGTGACCCAAATATTTATCTTTGTTAATTTTAGGCTTAAAACGAACCTTCGACCTGTAATCCATCAGGACACCCGGTGAAGTTCAACATTCACGATGCGGCATCGGTACTTCCGGCTTCTGGAGCACCTTGATCCGCAAGATGATGTCATTGCTGACCTACTTCCGGCTCCAGCCTGTAATCGTCGTTTTTGAGCCCTCCTGAAAGAGCTCAAGGACGTTGAGTCAGTGTCGAAGGCTCTTCAAGGCGATGACGCGGACCTCCTTGATGTGCGTGAGTGGTTTGATGGGCTCATTACCGTTAAGCCCGGCTACGCTAACTATCTTGGTAAGCTCGCCGTGATACATGCTTTGCTTCAATCTTATATTGACACTAACAACTTTGTGCAACAGGGCCAAGAGCGGATATTGTTCACAGCCCTGACTTCGAGTCGGGCTGCGTTCGTGTCATGCGTGACAATACCAGCAGACTTACGCTCAGAACCAGCAGCAGTACGATATGCTGCGCAGCATTCCGCCAACCTCCAATGTGGTTGAGCGATTCTTCAGCGTTGCTCGCATCACGCTCGGGCACGAGCGCAACGGCCTGCACCCGATCACTCTGGAACAAATCTTGTTCCTACGCCAGAATGCAAGTTATGGGGATGCCAGCACTGTAGATGGACTACGTTGCTAGTCAAATGCAACGTAGTTCATATCGGTCATTATGTCATAAATGATGTACTGCTAGCTCACCATGCCATTATGTATGCAGCAAGTTTTCTATGCTGTGCGGCATTATTTATTTGCCAATGCTGTCCTCATGCCATAATCGGCGGCCCTGTCTCCGACAGCTCGCATGTCGATCCCACACTCCGTCGATTCTTGGACAAGAACGAAGTACAGTGTGCCCTTGCGCTCGGCTCCAGCATAGTACGAAGTGATCGAGTACGTTGTTTTCGCCGAATCGGTCGATAAGGAAGCTCCTAGCAGCAGCAGAAACAGTCGAGGCATTTGTCAGTGCTCGGCCAAGCTGATCCGTGGAAGGTTTTACAAGCGCACGGATAAACGGGAAGTGAATTTTGGCTTTGGAAAGGTCCGTGTAAACAAGATCATTGCATTTCTCTCTCTCTTTCTTCTCCCGCGGATGATCTTATGGTGAGAGAGGCATAGCATGTGGACGAGCACATGGGAAATCATTCGTGGAGCTGTCTGATTGTATGGTACAATAAACCTAGAAACCACGGGAGAGTTATCATCGACGCCACTACCAAGTGACCCCAGTTAACTAAGAACTCCAAGAAAGGTAACCTACATCGCAACTGGCTGGTGGGTCGAGTCTTTTATTATCCGAGCGTTCGTGGCGTAGGGAACTTGTCGAGTCCACAAAAGCAAGAAGGTTGTCAAGCTGGTCTAGATCAAATAGTGACCATGGAAGTGCTTACATGTACTCTTTTCGTAATAAGCGTATCGGCGCTCATCGTGCATGCTTGCCATAAAGTGTTCTTTACGACGTCGCTGAGTCTAGCTTCATTGAGGATATCGCAGCAGTCGTCTCTTCGACAATCGCGGCGGCAGCAGACTGCTTCTCAGCAGCAGCGACAGCGACAGCTTCCGTGCTGAGCGGGATATACCATTCCTCCAGCATGCCGGCCCTGTCGCGAGCTTCCTTGTTGAAAGGTGCCTTCAGCGTGCCCTTGTAGTACTGCGGCACAATCTCGTGGAACTTGGCGATCGGATCATCACCATCGCGCTCACACACATATCGGAACCAACGCACCCCAGCGCCCACGTGTGTAGTCTCCTCGCTGTAGTTCTTGTGGATAATTTTCAGGCTCACGTCGTCGCTGGCCTTCTCGAATCGCCGAACAGCGTTCTGGAACACATCCAGCCCGCGTGCCTCATGAATAAGATGCACCACCGCCAGACGTGCCAGGATGTTCTCGCGGGTCTCGTACGCTGCATCCCAGAGTCCTTCATGGCCCGTGAGGTCACCGTAGAAACTACCCAGCTCCGTAAGGCGATGTGCCCAACTGCTGAAGTGCTCTGCCTCCTCGCCAGCAATGCGGACCCAGTCGTCGTAGAATGCACGTGGCGGGTTGTGCGCCATAAACCGCGCCACCATATCCCACATCAGGTCAATGGCGTAGCTCTCAGCATGTGCCAAGCTATTCAACATACAACCACGATTACAATGTGGTTAGTCTTCGAGTGCATCAGAATTTCGGTGGTCCTGAACTGCCGCCGAGCCTTTCAACGTCTCGAACGCAGCACACGCTGTAGTCAATGTAGCAAGTTGTGTATGACCCACCTGTGCACGAAAGCCTTGCGGGATCCCTGTTTGGCCTTGTGAGCTGGAACGACCTCCACGTTCTCAGGTCGAGCCGGGTGGTCAGGAACGTTGTTCACGTCGTCTTCCTCGTTGCAAACGACATTGATCTCTCCACTCTTCCATAGTGCCACGTACTGGGTCGTCTTCTCAGCCTTGGCAAACGCATCGCCTGTAGTAAGCACGTCTAGCGCGCACGCGAACAGTGTCCGAGTCTGCGAATTTGCCATCACGATCCGAATGTGGACGAGTGGTCGTCGTGTTCCGGGTCTGGTTTCTGTACACCGACATGGCTACAACATCAACATGCGCCGACATCAGCTACAACATGAACATGCACCGACATCATAGCTCACAGTATGTACATTTACAATACAGAGACTTCGGAGCCGAGCTGCATGCCCTTTTCCATGCACCGTCACGGTTGCTGGTACCCGAAAGCCTTCGGATACAAGTCTCGATACCACTGGTTCATCGAGAAGTTGTCGTTTACACTGAAGCCGAAGCCGCTCTGATCTGCTGGCAGGGAGTCTAGCAGAAGGCTCGAGGAGCTCTGAAAGCGATCGGCACTTGTTTCACTGTCGCGTCCGTATCCCCATGAGCGACCAAACTGTTGGCTTGGTGACCGCGGCGATGGTCTTCGCTCTGAAGACCCAGTTGGCGAGGTGTATTTGGTAAAACGGGACTTGGCTTTCTCCCATACACGGCGACTATTGCCGTCTGAAAGCGATGAAGTTTCGCGAGACGATATCTCTAGAATGCATGACAAAAAATGGTAAAACGTGCTAGTATCGTTGCTTCCGATCAATGCAATGTGTTTACCTGTAGAAGCTGTCCATCCGTAACTCGGATGTTGAATACGAGTGATGGCAGCTTGAACTTCCCGGGAATTCAGCAAGTCTGCTTTGATAGTATCCAGTTCGGCGGCTGTAAGTGCGATGCATATCACTCACAATGATCAGATATCACGATCCTGCATGCCGCAGTACACAGTGCTACGTACGGGTTATTGCAGCACTAAGGCCCTGGTTCAGCTCCTTCGAGATGATTTCATCAAGTGCCAGCTCCAGTCCTCGGATACCACAATTTGCTTGCGACGATTTTCTCGCAAAAGTTGGCACCCGAGAAGCGTCAGGTCGGCCATTAGGCTTATGCTCACGCCTTGAGCTATCTTTGCTCACTCGTCGCGTTTCACTCGCAGAAGCCGATTTTGAAGAGCGCACCCCTAGTGAATCCTCCTGATTAACTCCTTCGGTTTCACTTGCAGGAGCTGCCGTTGGAGGTTGTGCCGGAGCTTCTGAAAGAAAAAAAGAAGCATTGCGTTAGAAGTCGGACAAGGTAATTACAAAATGATCCAAAATAATGGTAGTGACTTACGCAATGCAGCGCATCTGCTCCGCAGCTCTTCAGCCTTTGAGAACTTTTCCGCGAGTTCCGTAAGCTTACCCTCCAATGCAGCTTCCATTTCATGCAACTTCGCATCAGCTCGCAACGTGGCTTTTGTTAATCGAGCAAGGTTTTTCATCGTGCTTGCAGGTCCGCCATCAGGTTTAGATTCACTGGACACACTTCTTCGAGCAGCAGCGCTAGTGTGCTGCACTTGTAGATCAGTAGCAGGCAATTCTTTGTTTGCAACTACTGTTCGGACGCCAAACCAAAATGTTGGACCGTTAGTACTAGAAGACATTAGAAAGGGGCGAACCAGTCCATTACCTTTTTTGGCACGCTGTCGAGTATGACTGGTGCGAGAGGAGCGGTGGGCGTGCTGCTCGTTCCGCGGCTTCACTCCAAGAAGAACCTGAGCGTGCGGTGGAGTGTATGGTGGCAAGTTTGCAGCCGGCCGTCTTGGGGTCTTGAGAACCTTTGGAGTTTTCCCGTATTTCCGTGGTGAAACTCGAACCACTTTGGTAGCCGTGGTTGATTTTGATACGTTTCCCGTTTCCTTTTCTTCAACCAATTTGTCAGCAACGCAGTCGGCTACTTGCAGCTGATCGGTGTCGTAATGAGGAGATTTAGCCTTTCCAGCACGACTGGTATCAGAGCTGCCAGAAGTTTCATCGTAATTGTTAGGCCTCGTCCTTTTCCGATAATTTTTCGGTTTCTGTGTCGTGAGTTTGCTCTTTTCAGATGCAGTAGGACAACTTTTCGAGCTCTTGGACTGTTTTGGAGCACTAGTCTTGTCTTCCGTTCCTGTAATAGCTACCGATCTGTTGTCCACTTGCGTATGTGAATCATCACGAGCTGCAGTCTTTCGTGCATCTTTCACCTCGGTTGATAACGAGAGCTCAGCATCATTTCCACTGTCGGAGTTGCTTCCAGCAGGGAAGACTGGCGTATAGGCGTGTGTCGCTGCATGGTTTATCTTGTTATCCGCGAGCCCGCGCTGCCAGATCTCCTCCCCCATTTCCTTTCGCACTTCCTTCGTCGGCCTCGTAAAATTCTTTTTAAACTGCACCGGCAGCGTGCCTTGCACGAACTCGGGAAAATCCTCTCGTGCGTCACATTTAGCCAGCAAATTGGTCGAGAACTTGAGGTTCCTCGACCTCGTTTCCGCTTTGCTCCTCTTCTTCATCTTCTTCTTGGGCTTCGTCAATCGCTTCCTCGTCTCCTCGTCCGACTGGAAGGCCACCACCTTACTCTTCTTCACCCAGCACCTACATCACATAAAAAATAATAGTAACAATAAAGAATCAAAACAGAATAAAATAATAGCGTGACTAATAAATCACCTGCAGCGTTCCGAGAACACGGCGCTGTCCAGGAAGTCCACGAGCAGCCTCTCCTCCATCCTCAGGTTCCGCGAGCCCGAGGCCGAGCCGGGGGCTCTCACCGTGAGCAGCGCCGGCCACCAGGGCCACGTGTCCAGCTTGGCCCAGCACTTGACGGCCCGCGTGTGCGTGTGGAAGGGGGCGACGCGCTCGCTGTCACGTCGCAGCTCCTCGTTGTACTCGTTGCCCCAGCAGTCGTACGTGACCTCGACGGTCTCGGGCGACGGCAGCCGCAGCACCTGCGCCACGTTCCAGATGCCGTCTCCGTCCATGACGTCTGCAGGTAGATACAACAGAAGATTCAGAACTCGAACTGCGTCTGAGTATGCACAAGTGCAAGCTTTGTTTACCTAGCCAGTCGCCCTCGTGGAGCGCGGGAGTCGATTCCGCGCTCATTGGAAAGCAGAGTGATGGATGATTTGCACTTGGCCGTTTGACTGGGGTTTTGTAGGCGGTACGGCAACTAAAGGTTCAGACAGATTTTTGAATTGGTCGAACTGCACTTGTTGTACTAAGTACGATATTTGGACTGTAGCCATATGGACATTTGGCTACATGCGTCTCTTCGTAGCGCGCAAAGATCGTTTGGAGCACTAGAGAAGATGGAGGAGATTCAAGGAGCGGAAGCTGTGGATGACGAGCGGCGTGCTGGACGCCACGGCAGCGCGGGCTTGTTCCTGTTCAAGAAAGATGGAGATGCAGTCGAGGAGACGCCCGAGGAGCTCGCAGCTCTGGCGGCGGAGCGTGCTGCGAACAAGAAGCTGGCGGATGACTTGGCGGACGAGGAGCAGCGGCGTCGCGTGGAGGAGGAGAAGGACCGGGAGGACGAGGTCGCTGTCGTCCGCCAGATTAACGTCGAGTACTCCATCACGGCCGAGGAGGAAGAGAGGGAGCGGCGCGTGCACGAGTACGAGATCGCCAAAGTGCAGGACGAGATGGTGCGCAGACGCAGCCAAGTCTCAGCGATCGAAGCTGCCGAGGAAGAACGCAAGCGACGAATGTCCGAGGCGGAGGACGTGCAGGTGCAGGGCTTGAAGGAGCGCGCGTTCTCCCAGGAGCTGGCGGTGCGCGCCATGGAGAAGGAGCGCGTGCGCCGTCTCAGTCTACCTGAGCATCGGGAGCGAGCTCCATCTGCAGGCGGTGCGGCTGGGGATGACCACGCAGGACTTGAACGGTTTTACTCGTGCAAGACCGTTGATGCAGATGATGCGGATGTTGACGCAGACGCGGATCAAGTGGAGCAGGTGGAGATGATGGACGGATTGAGTGAAATCCCAGTTGTGCACGCCTCAGCGTCCAAGGTCCTAGTGGATGAAAACTCGGAGTGGCGCTGCTTCATAGCGTCCGATAACGCTCAAGACGAGAAAAATCAACTTCATGGTACGCAGGCACTATACCAAGTGGGTGGGTGACATTGTTAACTGTTGCTTCCGTGAACAGCGCTTCGCATGAGCCTAGAAGAAGAACTCAAAGTGGAACGGCGCGCCAAGTACGTCGAACTGGTAGGGGACGTCCGTCTCCTTCGCTTTCTGCGTGGCCATAAGATGAATGTTTCAGTTGCTGCCACCAAGTATCGCGAGATGCTGGCGCTGCGCCAGAAACTCAACCTCGACGACATCCGCGACGACATCGTCAACAACAACATGGTGTCTGATGAATTCCCCCATTTCCAGAAGATCATCCCACACCTGCCGTTCCTCGATACGTACGACATCTTCTCCACTCCTGATGGTCACGTGTTCTACTTTGAAATGACGGGCTACGCCGATTTCCAGAAGCTCGTGACCGATGTCACTGAAGAGGAATGGCAGACCTTCTTCCTCTACTCGATGGAGTACCGAGCGCTGAAGCTTGACCAACTGAGTCGCCAAAACGAAAAGCTGGTGCAAACCATTCTAGTTCGTGATCTCACAGGCTTCTCCATCGCTCGTTTCAATCCGAAGCTGCTCAAGCGTTTGAAACCACTCGTGTCCATTGCCACCAAATGCTACCCAGAATCGATGCACAAGGCGCTTGTTCTGCATGCACCTTGGATCTTCGACAAGGTTTGGAGCGCCGTTAAGTCCATGCTTCAGGAAACCCAGCTACGCAAGGTGCATATGGAAGGCAATTCACTCGAGAGGCTGCTAGAGTTAGCGGGTGGTCGGGACAAGCTGCCAAAACTACTGGGGGGTCGAAGCACCACGCATGCCATCCCCCAGACCGGGTTCCTGGGCCGCAATACGTTCCTCCTGTTGTGTGAAGATGGAGCGACTCAGGCAGATATCAAGGCCGGCGGTACGTTGCAGCTACCGTTCCGCATGAGTGCAAACGATACGCTCTGCTGGGAGTACGTGGTGAAGGAACGCGATATTATGTTCGCAGTAAAATTCCGTACGCAGGGCATGGGTGGCGCCGAGGAAACTGAAAAGGTCGCCCCTGAACGTGTTTCCAGCGGGGCTTCTATTGCAAACTCCTTTACGGCCTCCGAAGATGGAACCGTGGTGCTGTCCTGGGACAACTCGTTTTCGTGGACGCGCGGGAAGACCGTGGCGTACAAAGCCAAGGTGGTCAAGTCCACGCACGACTTTTCCTCGCTCGATATCAGCGGCAACGACTGTGTTTGAGGCAGCGAGGCCCTGCCGATACCTGCATGACGTTCATATTCTTTTATGATTGTGGTAGTACGGGGTGCCGGACCTCAAGGCACCACAAAACAACTACGGCGTGCTCGCGATTACTAATGAGCAGATAAGGCAACAGCAAACACGCAGTCTGCATTGACACAGAGGGTTACAACGTTTGAGCTCCTCCGCCGTGATCTCTAATTGAAAAGTCCCTTGCTTACTACGTTTTGTTTTATAGACTTGGTTGTTGCAAACGGCAGCGTAGGTGCTGCTAAATAATAACTTCACGTCGACTGGGCACCCCCGTAGCGAGCGAGACAGCGCACGGACGCGCTCGATCCTTGATTACATCGCGAGCGTGCTGGCAGCAGGCGGAGACGACGAGAGCGACGGGAGACAAGCAGCTCGTGGTAGGCTCTAGAATCGGAACGCCTCCCGCTCGGACGGCGGCAACCGGGCCTCGAAGCGCTGCTGCTGCTGCTGCTCGCACACGAGCTCGAACTGCTCGCGGTCGTGCTCGACCTGCGCGCGCAGGTGCCACTGCTGCACGTCGAGGTCCATGTCCATCTCGCGCTTGTCGAACAGTTGCTGCTGCCGCCGCTCGCGCCTCCGCACGCGCGCGT
>JAGDFM010000638.1:0-17124 GCA_019155715.1 Phytophthora pseudosyringae
TTTCGCCTTGCGACGCCACACCGTCAGCCCGTACGCCGAGTTGCCCCAGTTGGGAAGCGAGATCTCCTGCTCCAGCGCAAAGCGGCGCTGGAGTTCGCTTTCGAAGCGAGTGTCGCCCGTGTCGCCCTGCCACTCGCCAACATGCAGAATCACATCGCCCTGGAACAACTGAACGCTGCGAACAGCCATGACATCACCTGGCGGCGGGTAGCACAGGAACAGGCTACGGCCTGCCATGTCCTCGTGGCCGAGTACCTCCGGACCCCCACGACCAACAGAGCAGAATGGCGGCACGTGGCCGTGGTAGGCATTACCCTCCGTGCCCTCGGCGCTCGGGGGAGCCTTGTCGTAAGCAACGACATCAACGTCAGAGCGCTGCAGCAGCGAACTCCAGTAGCCGGTACCAGCGCCCACCTCGACAATAGGGGCATATTTCGCCATCACACCCAGCGCTTCCTGCGTAGGAGTTGCGTACGCGTACAAGTGACAGCACCAGTCGCGGCAGTTGTTGCGCCACTGTGCCAAAAGCGGGTAGCTGGGCATTTCCACCAACGTTGATGCTGACGAACCTCCATCGGCGTCACCTCGAGCAGCGTCTTTCCGCTCGCGACGGTAGTTTTTCTTCTGGGGCTTCTTCTTGCTGCCCTTGGCTTTCTTGCTGGCGATCGGGTCGCCGCCCTTTGGCGCCGCGAGAACAGCATCCATCTCGCCGTCCATACCAACGCCTTCTTCATAGAAGAGTCGCACACCCTCGCGCACTCGGGCGTGGTAGACGGTTAGCAGCGGGTTTTCGCCTTCTTGCTGCTGCGCGCGGAGTCGCTCACGTGCAAGCTCATCCTGCGAAGTTGACGATGCCACCGGAAGTGCCAGCGATTTGATCAGTTGGTCTGGTACATCAGTACGGCACAGCTCGCGGTTCAGGAAGCCTTCGAGTTGCGACGTGCTCTCAGGCGTAAATTGTTCAAGCTCCTTCAAGTACGTTTCAGGCGGAGGCACAGCCCCACACGCACGTCCATACAGCACAAGCGCGGCGTAGTACGTCTGGAAGTACATCTGATCGCAGACACACGCCAGCGATATCGGCAGTTCATCGCGCGACGCCGTTCCCACAGCCTGCTGCGCCTTGCGTAGCTGCGCCTGCAAGTCCGTCAGCAGCTGCTTCTCCTGCTTCAACTCATCCGCCGACTTCTGTCCGTTCTGGGTGCCTCCAGCGGCAAATTGTTTCTTGAGGTGCATGAGCACCGCTTCCAGTCGTTCCAGGGCGGCCTTGGTCCACACGCGGCTCTTGAAGATACTCGCACCAATTCTCCCCAGTCGGATGATCTGGAACAAGGTCTGCAGCAGTCGCTGGCCACCACTAGGCAGCGCAGCCGCAGGATCTGCGTCTTCTCGCAGCACCACGGCGTGCTGCAGCACACCGTGCTGGCACTTCTGGCACTGGGCGCCCTCGATCGAGTCCCTCTTGGTCATGTCAACGTCATCTCTCTCCTGAAGCTCCAGGGACCTTGAGCCGTTGACGCACGAGCAGCCAGGCACGCCGCAAGCTCTTAGAGCACAAGTGTCCGGCAGCACCACGGCCAGCCGCTTGAGCACGAGCTTGTGCGCGTCTTCCACGTCCTCGGGTTCGCTTTGCTTGGGTATCACGTCCAGCAACTTAACTCTGTTTGAGTTGCTGCTACTCGGGCGGCAGTCGCTGGCTGCGCGGCTACTCTTGGCGCCCGGGAGCTGCCTCCGTCGCGTCTTCTTGCTCTGCTTGCGTTGCTGCACGTGGCTGGCCACGTCCCCGTCCACCTTCAGTCCGTACTCGGATGCCAGCGCCGCCATCTCGTCCTCGATGAAGGCGATCTCGCCCGCCTGGAAGCCCAAGTGGCCCGCCTTGCGCTTACGGCCGCTGCTTGGCTTGCTCTTCTTGCCCATGGCGGTAACTGCAACAATGCGCTGCGCTTTTGGTTGGTGGCGACGTATGGGACACACAACGTGTACACCATTTAATATCGGGTTTCACAGGATCTGAGCCACGTTGGAAATGCCTTGGAAATGCTGTGAAACACTGGGACTGGGGAATGCGTTCGAGCTCATCGCTTTGGTAGTAAATGTGAGCGCTCTTGGTGTACCAGAGCCCTCCTCCACAAAGAGCATATCCGGTATAATAGAAGTTACTACTGGAGTAAGTAACAGTAGAAAGAAGAAAAGAAATTGATTCCATTGCTCCGCTGACACGCTTCGTGAACGCATGTCCCGATAGTAAGGTCCATTCAAGTGTACCAAAAGACAGCTAGCGATTCTCTCTTGAGCTACCCAGACGTCAGCATTAGAACAACGGCATCATGTGCTTCAGCATCGACGAATCGACAGCCTTGTGCGTTCCTGGAGAGCACAGCATTTCGTCTTGGGCATCCATCCACTGTTTGCAGCCGTCGACATCCACCTCGACCCGAAGTCGACCGTCCACCTCGCACGCTTCACAAGAGATAACGACGGCGTTGCGCCACTCGGGGTATCTCTTGGTGGCGACATGCCGACCCACCATCACAGCGTCGCCCACCTCGAAGGCACGCCAGTCCCGAACTTTAGTGTGCAGCGGCGCAATTCGCGTCGACGTGCGCTCAATCCATTCATCCCACTTGGACGTCCAGCCACGATAGTGGATCTTCACAAGGGTCGAACTCAAAGCCACCACGCGCGATTCGTACCTGTGCAGTAGATATATTCCAAAGAAAAAATAGTGTTAGTGTTCAGGGACCCCCGTTCCACAGCACATCAAAACGCACCAAACACTATCTGTGTCACGAGCATCAATTAGTTCGTCGATCTGAAGCTGATAACGCCAAGCATCCTCCTCACTTATCGTCATATCCATTTGTCCATTCAGTACCTCAGCCGTCGTTGAAAAAATCTGATCAACCATAGGGGTTACAGTATCTCGCCTAGGTTGACCATCGCTACTCACTGCAGCACTTGCACTACTGGAGTCATGTCCTTCAGTAGTAGGCACTTCACTTTCCCCAACTGTGATATCTGTTTGGTTATGGGTCTCTGAGGGCGTGACAGTCCCAGCACCTTCCTCGACATGGCCAGCGTGGTCATCGTCACCGTCATCAACCACACACCATTCATCACCATCTGCATCACTGTCTGCTAACTGAATGGCGTGCGCTGCTTCACAGACCGACTCCATTTCGTTCACAATCTCCACTTCTGGGGAAGGCGAGGGTGGAAATTCCACAGGTCGCTCAAAGTAGTTAAACAGCAAGGAGTGGGGCACGGAAAAAGCTGTCGAGTCTACCTTCGCGCCGGCATTGACTGCCTTGTGAGTTCCCTTCTGGCAAAGAAGCTCGTCCTGTGCGTCGAACCACTTCTTCTTTCCGTCGACGTCCACTTCGATCTGCAGGGAACCATCGTCGGTGTCGCAAGCTGTCACACGCGCATCTCGCCACTCCGGATATCGTTTACCGGGCACCTCAGAGCCAACCAAGATTTCGTCGCCCACTTGGAAGACTCGCCAATTTGACACTCTCGTATGCAATTGAGCTAGGCGTCCCGAAGTTCGGTGCAGCCATTCGTCCCACTTCGAAGTCCACCCGCGGTAGTGTACTTTAACGTAGACAGCCTCCATATCCACGATGCGAGACTCGTACCAGCGTTTATCCGTGTCCAGAGCGTCAACCAGTTGACCAATTTGAAGCTCGAAGCGCCACGCGTTCTTCTGAATATCACTGTAGAACCTCCCACGCCGCCAATCCATAACGTCCCCCCTACGAGCAACCTCAAGTTTGCTCTCCACCAGCAAGTGGCGGCACTGGTTTCCGCCAAAAAGCTCACTCTGCGACGTCAGCTGCAATTTGGCGTCCTCCTCCACCTCTCCATTGTCCTCGGCGTAGCCTCCGAGTGGCATCCACTTCATCTCGTCGTCCGCCCGTTCACACACTTGAACGACGTCACGGACGTTCTCCCTGTTCACTTGAGGGAAGACCTCCCATAGCTGCGGCTGCCTGAGCACCATCTCCTGGACCATCTTCAGCAATTCCTGCGTCGAGCAGCTTCTGTCTGCGGCCACCAGCAGCGGCTTCTGATCCTCATCGAGCAGCTCAGCGGGCGTCTCCAGCCCGTCGTGCCACACCAGCAGCTTCATCACAAGACCCCAGTTCCGTGGCATTTGATTCGAATCTGATTCCTGTTCTCCACGGACCTCATATGGCTCCTTCTCCGACTCCAGGTCTCCGTCTCCTTGGGGGTCATCGCTGTCGAGAATCTGATTCTGGATATGAGACGCTTCAAGATCGCGCTGCTTCTCGGGAGTTCCCGGACGGGGGGACTCGGGCTGCAGGTCCATTGCGCCGGGCTCGTGACTGCCGTCGTCGCTGCCCACGACGAGCCAGTCGTCGCCGTCACAGGCCGAGGGATCGGCGGGCTTCTTGGCCATAACTCGACGGGATCCAACTTAAGGCGCTTCGTGAATGGACGACGTTGAACTTGGCGTGTGAGGAACATCCCTTTGGTGTGGGTTACACTAGATGGTGTTGCGAACATGATGTGAACTGCTACAAGTTGCATTTCCGTCACACATTTGTGCGCAATATTGACGCCAATATCCATCAGCGATTCCACCGTCACGATGATTACCGGTAGCGTCGACGTACGCACCCTTACCATTATCGTAGCATGTTTAAACAACAGTCGCAATTGGGTCTCATTTTGCTACGTTGTGTTTGACTTGAAACTTGCCATATAATAGCAAGACCGAGCAGTTGCACTCGACGAAGTAGTTCTCCTTCACACTTCAATTGGGTCAGTGATGTGAATGACAAGCAATGGAGTGCACCCCCCTCCAAACACCAGGACTCTCCATTGATGTCCATACTCCTGGTAGACATCGACTTTGACCATCACCTCCTAACTTACTCGACAGTGTTGGCAAATTGCACTCTGTCGCCGAACAGGAATCCTGTTACAGGAATGCATAGTTGCAGGCACCCAAACCGATTTGTTATCCGGAACAGTAGCCACAGGATGCAGATACCGTCCCGCACGAACTCATGCTTTTCTGGCGGCTGCAGCCAAGCCTCGGACGAGCAAAGTGGGAGCACTGCTCGTGAAAAAAAACGGGGGAGCACGAGCACTTTGCGGTGCCCCTTGCGCTCTTGTTCGTTCTCCGCGGGTCTCGCTGGCAGAAAAGATCATGGCCAGTGATTGGACATTAGTCCGCTGGACTCAGCCGAGATATTTCCAAAGCGCAGTCGAATATTTACAAGATCTTGAGACGGCGGGGAAATCACCTCCTTCCAGCACGATGGTTCTCACCCGAGCACAACACGCCGCTCAAGAAGCAGCGTCGTTAGATGCGGTTGAAGACATGGAGACTGCAATAGTCGAGCACGTCGACCAAGCGCCATCAGCCATCGAGAAAGCTCCCAGCGTCGGAGACCAGCTGGCCAGCCTAGCCCAGCATCTACTCCTTCGAACCCAGGCTCTTGCTGCTGAGCACACGGTGCTACAGCACCAGCAGCAAGGACAGAGCGATGCCCAGTACGCAGCACTAATGGCTGTGCAAGCTTTGACGGAAACAAGCGTGAAGAACCTCACGGATCAACAGCGCATCATTGTCGAGAAGCTTGGGGAGGCGCTAACAGCAACACATGCAGGCCTCCACGAACAATTTCAGCGAATGCAGATGGTTCAAGACGAGCGAGGCGGCCAAATTGAGCGCTTCATGAACGACCGCCTCGCCCAGGCTTTGCAAGCCGTGCAGCGAGAAACCAGAGTCCCAGTTAGCAAATTCTGCTCAAGCCGAAAGGGTTCATCACAGGCTGGAGGAGGTAGCGACCAAAGTTGATGAGGAACTCGACCAAATCACGAGACACATTCAACAACTCGTAGATGCCAAGTTTACGACATCCCAGAAACAAATGCGCCTTGACCACGAGACGTATCAGCTCGTACAGCAACAAGTGGAAGCAGCCTCCGAGGGTGTTCAAGCTGCTATAAAAATATCCCTAGAC
Source organism: Phytophthora pseudosyringae (assembly GCA_019155715.1). Taxonomy (NCBI): domain Eukaryota; phylum Oomycota; class Peronosporomycetes; order Peronosporales; family Peronosporaceae; genus Phytophthora; species Phytophthora pseudosyringae. Next base: position 6,000 of record JAGDFM010000638.1, read on the forward strand.
AAGGATTTTCACCGGGCGTGCGACGAAATTAGACAAGAGTTGTTGCAGAGCATCAGCCGTGCTGAAGAACCACTGCGAGAATCCGCCCGCGCCCTTGTCATGGGAACAACAGCGAACACGGAAGCCCGGATGCAGAAGGCTCTCATAAATAGTCAGTCAGAACTGAATCTACAAATTCAGCGTCAGGCTGACGCTACCGCCGCCTTTCGAGATCAGGTCCGGAAGCAAGGTGTGCGCATGAGAAAGTAAGGTCATCTGCACGACGATGATGAGCTCGAAGCTACTATAGCAGAGATGGTGCAGAAGGAAGTGCAGCAACGCTTGAATGTTGTTCAACGCGAGCAGGCACTTGCATCAGTTGATGCCTCGGAACAGGAAACTCCTCTTCAGATTGATCCCGATGAAACTCGCAAAATAATTGATCACAGTATCCTGTCTGCTGTTGACGTCATTTGCAAGACCATTACAGATGAAGTGCGAAAGATGGCACCTATAGCAGAACAACAGAAGGCACAGCAGAGCCCAGTAAACGACGACACCGACACAAACGTAGATGATGTCACCACGTACGATGAATACCAACTCGAAAGACGAATGCAGGAGGCTTGGAGGAGGACCTACCTGGATGAATCGTCTTGTGTCTCTCATGGAGCAGCTTCTAGCACCGACCAAGATCAGTGTAGCCAGACCCTTCTCGTCTCGTAAAGTGCAAATTCTAGAACGGAACACGAGCCGCTTAGTGAGGTGGAAAATGAAGAAAAGGAGTCTGAACAACGAGAGGAGGGAACATTCCTGTTGCAGGAAAGCAGTACTCCGGAGATGGGTGATATCGTGCTGACACAACCAACCCACGTTCGAGAGAACGCTCAGCAGCACCATCACAGCCCACAGCACCCCCCCCCCCACAAGCGGTGCGGGTGAATCTAAGAGCTGTTATTTCTGAGATTCAGCTGCAGGTAGCAGTGAGAGCGGAGACGGCAGCTCGGAGATACTTGTCGAGCAAGAAAAAAAGCCGTAAGATATGAAGAGATAATAGACTGGCGTTGGTTTTTCACAGAAAGCAAATGCTAGAACTACAGGAGCTTGCAAGTTCCTAGCCCGTATATTTTTATGTTAAATTCCAAAATGCATTCACAACGAAGTTTTCTCCTCCTCCTCCAAATCATCCAGCAGCGAAGTGCTGGAGACGAAGCTGGCGAGAATGTCGCTCGTCATTTCATCCATTTCATAGTCCATATGGGAGTCAATGCGAAAATAAAGATAGATGGTGTGTGTAGATGGTGCTGGCCCTTCGGGATTTCCTCGCACTGAAGCAGGTCGACGAAGTCGCGATTTCTATTCAAAAACGAACACATGTCGATATTGTGATCAGCTAGACTCGTGCGCTGGGAATTCACCATGTTTCCACTGACACCAAAATCACGTTCGATCTCGCATGACGACGCAGGAATTGCGAACAACAATTTGACCGCTTTCAGGATAATACGATATTCACCTTCGTGCTGTAGTCGCTGCCAAAACTCAAGTACCGTTTCTTTTGGCGTGTTGTCATCGCGCCGCTCAACGTCCACGTCATCTTCCAGCCATCTATCAAGCTCCTCTTCAGCGCGTCGATCGCGATGGCTTGGCATGGGTGGTCTGCTCGGTCTTGAAGCAAACTCCGCTTCCAACCTGCTAACACGCGCAACAGGGGGGGGCGTTGCTCTGTGGTGTCTGCGCGTTCAACGACCGCCTTAAGTAGCTCCAGTAGATTGTGTCGAATCTTAGCGCTCACTGCGTTCTTCCTGTCAACGCCCGCCCTTCCTTTTTGGTTAGCTGCCGGCAACACAAAATCACAGCACGATCGAGACTTCGTTCAGTTCGCTTGTAGATTGGGTGGAGCTTCATTTGCATTTCTAGGAGAAAATCACATTTGGCAAATGCTGTGTCCTTATAATACCTGCTGAAAAACCGTTCATCCAGTGCATCTCGCAGCAGAGATCGTGTTTTGGCTGCCAACGGGGTAAGTTCACTTGCTGCAATCCAGCGAGGGTTTTCATCGGTCGACAGGTAATGTGGTAGGGGTTGGTCAGAGTTTAGGTCATGAATACGAGCCATGAATAATTGCGCGAGCACCTTGGACGCTCTGCCTGGCAAGTGCGCTTTATCTCGCCCATTTGCTTCAACACGGAGAGCACGTGAACAAGTCATCATGACGGTTTGCCAATGGAAATTCAGGTGGACTATTGTTGCCACGAAGAGCTTGACGTTCTCTCTCTTCATACCACGCGGAAATCGCGCGCCATTTGAGTATGATCCTTTCCAGTGCGTTAGGAAGCGGGATGTTGAATATCCAACGAGTCGAGTAGATGCACCCTTGGTCTTGGACTTGCAGAGTTTCTTGAACAAATTCCCTGTTGTTGATACGTGCTTGATCTGGAATATGGTCTTCGTCATTCTTGTTATCAGGTCCGCCATATCTGGATTTGCATCAGCACTAACTACCCCATTCACCCCACATGATGCTTTCGTCGCAGCATGTGCCATATGAGCGATGCACCATTCCCAATGCAGGTTTAATCCTGTGCGCAGCATTGACTTCACATCCGCTCCAGAGTCGATGGTGGCCCCGTAAAAGTTGTGTTTCTTCAAGCCAAAGTCCTCCAGCATTTTGTCCAACCACGCTCTAAACGGCTTTTGAATGCCACCGTCAGGGTCCCCATACGCTGGATCGAATTTCCTTGTCCCCAGAAGAATGGATTTGAACTGCCATTCCTTGTCCACCAAGTACACGCGCACCCCAAAAAACTTGTCATTGGTCGTCTTGCATGTCCAAAAGTCCGCAACGAGTGTGAAGGTTGGATAGTCTTCTTGGTTTTCTTCCAGACAATTCACGATCTCCTTTCTCGTCGATGAAAACAGCTCAACAATTGCCTCCTTCACATGTTCTGCCTTGATTGTCGTCTTCATATTGTCCTTAACCAGCAATGCCTCTATGATCTTTGACTCTTCATACTCAACCATCCGAAATGGGAGTTTTTGATTGATGATCCGAAGTGTCGTCAGAAGCAAGTTGAGTCGAGTTGGGTTACTGGAATACAGCACAGATGATTGCAGGTGGTCAATCTCAGCATCGCGCTTTCTCTTAGTAGTAAGCTCCGAATCCGTTATAGGAGAAGTGATGTTGTGTAGTTTCTGGAGGTGTCTTGCGGCCAAAGACGTTTTCCCAGCGTGCAACGTAATCAAGTTTGTTTCTGAAGTTCTGCATCCCTCGTCTGCTAAGCACGCCCATGCGAGGGACAACTTGCCGTTTTCAAGATATTCAACGCGCACGCCCCATTTAAAAATAAATGAAGTCTCAGTTGGACGTGGGGGGATCACCGTAAAGGGGACCCGAGATTGAAAGCTCTCCACTGCTTGTCGGACTGCTGCAGGAGGATTCGCCATGGGTGGCCGGTGGACAGGCTTGACGGCAACAGTTGGGGTGCGCAACGTCTCGGCGACAACAGGTGCGGTGCACGGCGTAATACGCAATCGAATCTTCGACGACAGCAGCGCGTCTCGACTTCTCCTACTCGGCTACGACCTGGAAATCTTGGAAATGAGCTCGGAGCAAATTTTGCATTGCGACCGTCAAAGATCTGCAACGATATCAACCAATTGGACACGCTCTGAATGAGCACGCGAACCTCGCTTATTTCCGATCGGTCTGCGGAACGAGCACGAGGGGAAGGAGCACGCAAAAGTGCTCGCTGCTCTCGTATTTAAGCGGAAGGAGTATCAAAACTGCGATCCTCGTGCTCCGCCTCTTCAAGAGAGCAATTTTGATACCGTTTCAGAGCTCCCCTAACCCGTGCTCGTCGAAGGCTTGGCTGCAGCTACCTCGGCTCGAAATTTGTTGTTGTCTTGCACTGCCCTCGTTTCCACTTTGTTCGCGGCGTCACGGAGCTCCACCCTCGCCTTGAACCTGACCGAAGCAGGGAGGACAGCACCGTCCTCCGCATTACGGCCACTTGGGTGACGTGCACCCATCGCCGGCTTCCAATTGGTCTCTGATCCAGATCGGCAATTGTGTGCGCCACATCACATTTCCGCGCGACGTGTTTTCGGTCATTGTGCTCCAGCGACGACGGAGAAGACGCGCTCCGAGATGATGCCGCAGCAAGTGACGACGCCGCCCGCCGCCGACTCGGACCCGAACCGCCTGGTGTCCAGCGAGGAGGAGATTCTCCGTCTGGCGCCGCAGCCGCACGAGCGTGTCGTCTACTGGGGCTCCGGCAGTCCGCAGGGTGAGCGTCGCTACCCCATCCCACCCGCGCTTCCCGCCCTGAGGTGACGTTGCTAACCTGCTGCGTGGTTCTGCTGCGTCTCTTGTGTGCACAGCCTGGCGCATCCTGATCGCATTGGAGGAGAAGAAGTTGCCGTACCGCAGCGTATGCGTGAGCTTCTCCAGCGGCGTGCTCAAGACGCCCTTCTTCCGCGCACTCAACCCTCGCATGCGCATCCCCGTGCTCGTGGAGCCCGTGGAGCTGCCGCCACCCAGCGAGAGCTACAAGGACAAGGAGGCGCACGAAATGCTGGACCCCAAGAGCAAGGTGGCTGAGGCTGCCATGGGCATCTCGCGACTCATGACGCAGACCACGTCACAGTACCGGACCATCGTCTACGAGTCCGGCGCGATCCTCGAGTACCTAGAGAAGAAGTACCCCGAAGCGCCATGTATGCCGGCCTCGCCGGCTCTGTATGCAGTAGCGCAGTCCCGACTGCACGAAGCCAACGAGATTCTTTCGGTTGTGGGCGACCTGGTCGTGTATCTGCGTCGATTCCCCCAGGAGAAGCGCTACCCGGCCATCGTCAATGCCAAGTGGGCGTCGGTGGAGAACGAGTTGAGTCTGTGGGAGTCGTACCTTGATGGACACCAGTTCCTAGTGGACCCGGAAGTGCCGTATTTGTGCGATTTCACACTTTTTACCAATGTTGCCTACGCTGTGCGGTGTGGCCTGCAGCTCGACGGACTCTACCCGCGATTGGCAATGTTCTACGTGCGGATGTGTGCGCGTGCTTCGATCGAGACGACGTGGCCCCCACACTGGCGAACAACCTTCGGCTCCAAAGTGCTCACCAAGACGTGTTGTTATTGTGGCGGCAGAGCCGAGCAGCCGTGTGTATGCAAACAGCGGCCGGTGGTGCCGCCGAGCATGGTGCCACCGCCCCCAGTGCACACCACCCAACAGTCATCGTGATAAACTACCGTAGGACAAACTGCTTTCGAATCCAATGAGTCTGCGTTACCTTACGAAACATGACGTGGACATACAAAAGTGTCTGCAGGACCCAGCAATTCGAAACAACCCTCATTTCCGACCTGCAAGTACGAGTAAGCTTACTTGTCATTCAGATTGGCTCGGCACCTAAACATCGCTCATTTGTCGTTTTCCGATCCCCGCTGAGGTGTCCTGCTTACCAAAACTTCGGAGCTCAGAGCAGCCCAACCTTGCGCAGGAATACCTGTGCGCGGCGAAGTGTCAGCTCCTTCTCCTTTTCCGTGTTCACGACGCCGCACTCGGCCATCGTATCACGCTCGGGAAAGTGCCATTCTTTCTCCATGTGCTCGTAAACGTCCCACGTCGCGTCCGAGATGTCGTTCTTTCGAGCAAGCATTCGCCCCTTGATGATCTCTCGATCGCACTCGCACATGATCAAGGCAAAAAGCGCACCTTCCGTGTGAGCAGCAGCGATAAATCTCTGCCTCTGGATGGGGTCGCGGAAGGTGGCATCAACTACCACACGCTCTCCTTTGCGCAAATGCTTGCCGCATAGCTTCAACAGCTCGTCGTACGTGCGCTGGGTCATTTCAGGAGAGTACAATCCTTCGTCGAAGCTTTCTTCGCCCTTGGAGGCAGAGCCTCCACCTTCTTCACTTGCGTTCTCGGTTGCCTGTTGCTCTGCAAGTTCCTTACGAATAGCATCCGAGCGCAGCCACACCAAAGTATTGTCGCTTTCTGCCAACATCTTCGACAAGTTGGATTTACCGCTTGCTGGTAGACCCCCCACAAGGATCAAACCCGGTCGCTGGGCAGGTGGACTCAACAGTTCCAGTGCCACCAGCCAGTAACAACGCGCCTGCTGGGTTTCCTCGACGCGGCGTACTGCCGTCAAGGTGGGGTCCATGACACGAAAGCCACACACTTTCGCTCGTACCACAGCTCGATACGCCGCGTAGAACGTGAACAAATCTGCATTTTCGGGCGAGTTTTGCACTGCCCTAAGGAGATATTGCTGCTGTAGAAAGCGTGCCAGGTCGGGACGGCCCTTACGCCAGATATCCATCGACAGAAATGCTACGTCAGCGAGCGGATCCCCGAACCGGAATTGCTCGTTGAACTCGATACAGTCCAAAATTACAAACCTCGCGTCCTTACTGGACGAACGAGGCAATCTGTAGACATGCTCGAGTCGTAGATCTCCGTGGGTATCGCAGATGTATCCACTCTCCACCCGTGCTTCGAAAGCATGTCTGAGTTTCTTCAACCACATGTATGATAACTCCTTCACGCGACGATATACCGGCTCACTAACTGTCACTCCTGTGTGTGAAGTCGTTTGGTGGAAGTTCTCATCGATATTGCGGCGGATCATTGATTCTTCCCCAAAACGATCGATCTTCGGCCCACGACGCGCATCGGCATGGAACTCCACAAGCTTCTCCGCCACTTGGTCCAGCATCTCCCGTGTCAGCTCGCCCTGGTCCATGCGATGCAGCAGCGTGCAGTCATCCGGCAGACGCACCATGTGCACTGCCCACTCGACGATCTCTCCAAACTGATCATTGAGCCACCAGTCCAAGTTGCCGCTCTTCTCTGGCGTCCAGAAGTCGTCGCAGCGCACGCAGATCTCTCGTGTCGCCCTCTTCATGGACACTGGCACCACGCCCACGTACACGTCCGGAGCCAGCCGCTGGTTCAGCTGCACCTCTGCGAAACACGCCTGGAAGCGTTTGTAGAGCGTCGAGAAGTCAGCAAAGCCGAAGTCCACCTGCTTCTTCACCTTGTACACTCGCTCGGGCAGCAGGAAGACCATGGACATGTGCGTGTGCACCACACGTAGTCGGTCGGCGTCCTCCAGACCGCTAAGAAGCGCCGCTCGCTTTGCGTCTGCGTCCGGGAACACAAACGACTTGGGGTCCTTCAGTGCTCGCTCCAGCTCCTTCTGCGGCACCTCCAGGGGCGGCGCCTGCTTATGCTTCGGACGTCGGGGCTCCATCTCGGGGCTAAAAGAAAACTGCCCCAGTCACTTGCCTTCACTTCAACTTGCATACGTGCGACACACCACTATTGATGTACGCCACACAGCGCCACACCCTCTTCAATCGACGAAGTAATCAGAGCCGCCCCTCACGATGACCGAGATGCTGGCTCTGGCGCCCACGCCGGGCTTCGAGAGCGCGCTGGCGGTGATCCCCCCGCCCCCGCCGCCCTCTCTAGCCGACGAAGAGGCCGCGTCCCAGCCGGCGCCGCCCCCCGAAGCGCCTGACGCCGACGCCGCCGTGCCCAAGGCGCCGGAGACCAAGACGCTGGCCGATCTGGCCCACGAAGTGTCCAACTGGACGCTGCACTCGGACCACGACCTGCACGCGTTCCTGAAGCGGTACTCGGCCGACCTGTTCGCGCGCACGAAGGACCTGGAGGACAGCGTGCGCGACATCGCGGCGGAGGCGGACTCGGCGCACGTGCGGCTCAAGAACACGTTCAACCAGTTCCTCATGCTCTCCAACAACCAGTTCATCGAGAACCGCGTGTACGACGAGGAGCAGGAAGATTTCTTCGGTGTGGAGAGCGGCCAGGCCAGCCAAGAGGCGGCGGAGAAGAAGGAGAAGAAGGCGGAGGAGGAGGAGGCTGCAGAGAGTGCTGCGAGTGCTGCTGCGGAGAGCAAAGAAGGAGGCGCCAAGGCGGCCGCAGAGTCCATCGTCAACAAGTACAGGGCGGCGCTGGACATGGGCATGGAGGCCATGAAGCTCTTCGTCATGATGGACGACGAAGAGGAGGATGCCAAGAGTGAGACGTCGTCCCAGTTCGACACGGTCCTGGACATCTACAACGAACGCCCGTTGCCGTTTATCATTGGCACCAGGGAGTTTTTGGAGGACGAGACGCTAGGCTTGGGCGCCGCTCCCGAGGACTATTCCGACAGTGACAGCGACTCGAGCTATGGATCGTCGTACAGCAGCTCGGACTCGGAGTCCGACGCAGTCTCCTCGGAGGAGGAGTCGGAGGAGGAGGCGCCTAGATCGAGGGAAGAGAGGCGCTCGTCACGCTCGAGATCGCGCTATCGCTCGAGCTCCGAGGAGTCCGATGCGTCGTCGGTTGCGGCGCCACCGCCACGACGACGCGCGGATTCGGACGAGAGCGACACGAGCGGCCTGTTTGGTCGTCCGCCACCAGCTGGACCACCGCGTCAACGTGTGGAGTCGGATGATAGCGAAGCTAGCGGGCTGTTTGGACGCGAGCAAGACGCGCCGCCGCCATTTGCCGCCCCCACACCGGCAAGAAAGAACCAGTTCTTTGACAGTTCAGACGAAGAGAGTGATGGTGGATTGTTTGGCTCAACGCCCGCAACCAAACCACGTGTGTTTGCCACAGACGAGGTCGAGCCGAAGCAGCGTCCTTCGCTATTTGCTGAGCATTCTTCTACCAGTGATGAGCTAATTGGTGAAGCGAAGCAGGTTGTGCCGCCTACAGCTGCTATTCCATCTCGCCGGCGTCCTACTTTTTCGGATAGCAGCAGCAGTGACGATGATGAAGGAGCTCTATTTGGTGCGAAGCCTCAAGTAGCTCCAAAAGGTGGCCTTGCGGCTGACAGCTCGGACGAAGAGAGTGATGGTGGGTTGTTCGGCTCAACGCCCGCAACCAAACCACGTTTGTTTGCCACAGATGAGGTGGTCGAGCCGAAGCAGCGTCCTTCGCTATTTGCTGAGCATTCTTCTACCAGTGATGAGCTAATTGGTGAAGCGAAGCAGGTTGTGCCGCCTGCAGCTGCTATTCCATCTCGCCGGCGTCCTACTTTTTCGGATAGCAGCAGCAGTGACGATGATGAAGGAGCTCTATTTGGTGCGAAGCCTCAAGTAGCTCCAAAAGGTGGCCTTGCGGCTGACAGCTCGGACGAAGAGAGTGATGGTGGGTTGTTCGGCTCAACGCCCGCAACCAAACCACGTGTGTTTACCACCGACGAGGTTGATAATCCAAAGCAGCGACCTGTGGCTCTACCATCCCCGTCACCAGCTCCTATTCTAGCGCCAAGACCTGCCGTGGCAACTTCGATGCCACCTACTAGACCGTTGCTCAATCGGCAATTTTCTTCAGACGACGATAGCGATGATTGGAGCGACGATGATGGCGGACTCTTTGGAGTAGCTACATCGCAGCCAAGCCAGTCGCGGCCGCACGGCCAGCCATAACGAGCACCACCACCCCCGCCCATGGTTGATGACTGAGTGAAGCAAAACCAAAAGAAGAAAAAGGGCACTTCCTTGTTGGATCATTGGAAATCATTAAAGTGACTTGATATGGCCGAGTCGACAGTGCTCTAATGTTTGTTGCACATGTGTCTAGCAAAACCAAAATCTTGATCGGCTCGGATCTTGGTATTGCGCTCGTACTGCTTTACCTGCTCTCACAACTGTCCTAACCAGCGCTCTCGCGAGGCTTTTCCACTTCAATACCACTCGGTAGGTACGAGCTCAATGTGGGTGGGGCTCATTCCCCGGTTCCAGGTTGCGTCAAAGTTACCCAGAAGCAAGGACGCAAATGTCCTGCTCATGACAGAGCTAAGCAATGAGGCCAACCTCATTCAGCAGCCAAACTATCGAGATCAGCGTTTCGTTCGTCACTTCTTGATGCTCAGCTGAGCTTGGAGGCCCGAAGCAACGCTCCACAGTCGCCAGTGTCCAAGAGATCTTTATGACCAGCAGATTTGTTCTCTTTGGTTGCGCGCGAGGGAGCTGCCAGTCGCCTGTGTGCAACCGAATGGAATGTGGCACGCTCTCGATAATAACTGGCGATACAACTCGGTAGCGGAGCGAGCCGCCACTTCGTCAGACACCTCTCACGCGGCATTGGCTCGAAGTTGCAGCGTCTTCTCGAGTTGATGTCGCTCGTGAAGCATATCGGACATCTTCGCCTTCTTCTACTTGCGCTACTGGACCATCCGTCGACGCTGTTGCTCGCGCTTCAGCTGCTCACGCGTGACCGACTGCCATAGCTCCGTCAGCGTGAACGTGTTTGGTGTTGTCAATGTACTGTACGGAAGGAGTGGGCGCTTGCGGGTAGCCGTTGTGTGTTGTGGCAGATCACGTGGTGAACCCGTAACATCAGCTGTCATCTGCATTGCGCTGTTCGTAGCGGGCACACGTCGCGTGGCTCGGCTCTGACGAGTGAGAACCTGGCGCTGGAAAAAGCTATTAAAGAGCAAGTCAAGGTCAAAGCTCTGATGGAACGCGAGGCGCAGGAGTTCCTTAACCAGATCCACCCAGGAGACTCCCCTCTACCCAAAGATACTGACGTTGATAGATGGTGCGTGCAGTTCCCGAACGGCGAGCCGTCCTTCTACTTCCACCCGTTCACCAAGAAAGAGTACGACAATGTATTCAACCACTACGCCTTTGCGTACGCCGATCGCCACCCGTGCTCTGCCACAGGGGGGGGGGGATCCTTGGTTGGACGGTAGACTACGCGCTGCTCGCTCAAGGCAAGTCAGGGACGTCGCTCATAGCGCCTGTACGGTTTTCCAGACGTCTTTGCGGTACTTTGGACAACTCAGAAAAGATCCTGCCGCAGGAATTTGTGGCCGGTGTTGTTGGTGACACCGCGAAGTTGGGACCGTGCCCAGACTGGAAGCGTGTGCTGCAAAACACTTTAAAGCTTTAACGAGAACGCCCACGTGACGGTGGGCAACATCCCGGGCGCGGTCCTCGCATGACACGAGTGATGTGAATTCTGATGTTGGCGAGTGGCAGGGCGACACGGGCGACACGGGCGACACTCGCTTCGAAAGCGAACTCCAGCGCCGCTTTGCGCTGGAGCAGGAGATCTCGCTTCCCAACTGGGGCAACTCGGCGTACGGGCTGACGGTGTGGCGTCGCAAGGCGAAA
>JAGDFM010000639.1:0-17011 GCA_019155715.1 Phytophthora pseudosyringae
CATAAAGTGCAAACTACAAATGGGAAACAACGCCAATTGTGAACTTACACTTTCTCCATGACAGGAAGAAGCTGGAGCCACGCCACGATGTCGTCTAGCGTATATCCGTGTTCCTTGATGAGTTCTTTCGCGTCTTTTAAGTAGTGTTCGACCACCTTTTATATGATCTCGTCCACCTCCGCTTGCTCATTCCTTCCGTCCTCACCATTGTTCTCATCGTCTGCAGCTTCGACTGCCTGGGCTTGGCGTCGCTCCCTGGTCAACACAGTATCGCTGAATGAACTCGTGGTTGAATAGCTGCTTCACGCTTCATCGCTCGGTCTTGTCCTTGTTGCAGAGTGACTGGAGAGGACACAAAAACTGGACCTGTCATGTCCAATGTGATCTCGGAAGTGATATCCGAGGTCGAAGAAGTAATTGGAGCTGGCAAAGTGGTAGCAGTTACGACGGATAATGCGAGCTCTATGAAGAGTGCCTGGGCAATAGTTCAAAATATTCGTCCGGGTCTTATGGCGACTGGGTGTGCGGCTCATACACTAGGTCTCTTAATGAAGGACGTGCTGTCCAATCCTGATCTTGCCGAAGTTTTAAGACAAGCACAAGAAGTAGCCAACATTGTCCGAAACCACACAGTAACGAATGCCCGTTTTGCTGTGACACTCTGTTCTTCTGACAATATCGACAACCGTCGAAGTTTGAAAATCCCAGTTGCTACACGATGGTTTTCTCAGTACAAATGTGTCAGGTTGGTTATGGAAAGCGAACACATTATTTGAGACCTGGCTTTGGCCACTGTACTATTGGCAAAGTATAATTCCAAAAAGGTGGCAACGTTCAAGAAGATTGTGCTTTCGAAAACGTTCTGGATGAAGAGGATATGACACTCAATTTGCTTGGTCCTATTCACAAGTGCCTCGCGCATTTCGAGAAGGACTCACGCTGTCTCTCGGTGGTCTACCAGCAGTTCGTGGAGCTGTAGCAGCATTCTGTGTACAATGATGGCATTCCTGGGGCTCCGGCAGAATATTCGAGCTCGTTGGGAATTCATCGAGTCAAGCCCGATGCGAATAGCAAACCTCCTGGACCACACGACGGACACTTCACTTTTCACAAGCAAGCAGCAGGATGAAACGGTTGCAGAGTACGGAGAACTTGCTGCGCGTCTTCAGTATACCCCGACACAAATTCTGGAGCTTCGCAAAGAGCTAGGCAAGTTCATGGAGGCAAAAAGCAAGTGGGGTGGAGCAACTAAGCGCAATTTCCACGCAGATTCACCGATGGCATTGTGGTCGTGGGTCGGGGTGAAAGATTACCCTTTACTTACGACAATCGCTCAAAGAATTTTCACAATTCCCGCTTTGTCAGCTGCTGCAGAACGTTCGTGGAGCGTTTTGAAGTACATACACTCATCTCAGCGAAACCGATTAGACAACGAACGCTTGATCGTGCTGGTATTCGTGTACTCGAACCACGGCTCGAAGAAGGCGACGTCCGATGCTGTAGCAGTGAAGCTGTTTGGAGTGGAACCAGGTCCGAATGAGACAAATCCCCCAGAATGTTGTGGTGTGCAAGAGCTACCAGTACCGGGGACAATACCAAATGAGCTTCCTGCGGTCGTCGACTCTCAAGCTCCAGCATCGAGCGTGGGGGATATTGGTGCGCTGGACAACGTGATGACTCTGGAGACGACCGAACAATATCGTGATTGGGCAGATGATAATGATCAGTATGGCTCCATCGAATGGTGGGAGACCCGAACGTTGAGTATGTGGTGAGGCTGTAGCCTCTAGGTTTTGAAATCGCGAGTGGTAAGACTGGTTAGCGCAGAATGTCACCATCACATAGCGTTCACCACTGCGAAGGTCGGTGCGTTTGCCCTGCTGGGCGCTAAACATAATTTATTAATTTATGAGGGGAAGTCTTTGTTTGATGCAATGCATAAGATGCGTATCCAACGCATCCAATGCAATGCATAAGATGCGTATCCAACGCATCCAATGCATCCTTCATGCATGCAACCGCCTGCATCCAACAACGCTAATGGCCACCATGTAACCTTGTTACATTTTCAGCCCCGAAGAAAATGTCGCCATGCTCATATCATATGCATCCCGAAGTGGTATCTCTCGACGCCGATATGATCCTTACCGTATAATACTTCTAGCACCCGACGATAACTAGCATCCGACAATACATTTTCAGCCAATAGAGGCTTTCAGAAGCACCGTCCATTGAAATCACCCCCGTGGTCCAAATACGCGTAGTTTTGCTAGCGTATTTTACGACGTGTTTTTTTATTTGAACTTTGTTTCAGCGCTACCATCAAACGAAGACACTTAGCTAAAAACGTAACATATCCAGTACGGAATCGCACAGAGGAAACAAAAGGGAAACTTCAACATTGAAGGCAGACTTGTGCGCACCCGAAGCTGTCGCGGGATCCGATGAAGCGATTTCGGTCCGCAGATGATGATGAAGAAGTGATACTGCTATGGCAGATGCGTCCGGCAACTCTAGCCTACCATGAACATATTCTCGTCCCTGAGATCTGATTTAACATTCTTGACATGTCCGACGGACAAGGTAAATACCAGTTCGGATTCACAGTGGGGGAAATCACACTCTTAGCGCAGTATGTGCAGCTTCCAGCAGTTTTTCGGACGCGTGAAGGTGTCCGAAGCAGAACGATTGAGGACCCGGTCGTGTGCTTGCGTCGTCTCATATATCCGAAACGCTGAATCGACATGACCGGGATGTTTGGGCGTGCTCCCTCCATGTTACGTCACATTTTCTACTACTGTGTCGGCAAGAAACTCGAGGAAGTTTTGTACTTTGATACGAATCGAATCGTCATGAGCACGAATCGCTACTGTGTTGCAATTTCATCTAAAGAGCCTGGAGGGATTAATGACGTCTGCAGATTTATTGACGGAGCAATTCGCTCAATATGTTGTCCAAGCAAGGAAACGAGCGATATACAATGGACACACGCGTGTACACGCTCTCAAGTTCCAGACCGTTGCTACACCCGATGGAATTATCTTGCATTTATATGGTCCAGTAGATGGACGTCGTCACGACCAGTTCATGCTCAAAGAGAGCAATATGAAAAGGTTGCTCGAGAGCACCTCCGCGTTCCACAACAAGCTCGTATATGGGGATTCAGCCTATGGATGTACAAACGGTTAGGATGCCGAGTGAACACGCCCCAGAAAGAATTCAACAAGGCCATGAGTGGCATTAGAGTGTCCGCCGAATGGCCATATGGTGAGGTGACAAGGCACTACTTATTTCTGGACTACAAGCGCCACTAACGTGTTACCACTACGCCAATAGCGGCGCTGTACAAGCATGGGGTTATCTTCACGAACTGCGTTACCATTTCAAGTGTTGGAAACACCAACTCCAAGTATTTGGCTGAAACCCACCTTCATTCGATGAGTGCTTTGGGTCGTATGTAGTGAAGCACTCTGGGAAAATCGTCGCTCCGATCATCTTCCATCAATTAAGATCACTAGTCCCTCTACCGTGGCACCCGTTTGCATGACACGCGGAGAATGACACCCTCCATAGTGGCCCAAGACGAGTAGCTGACTTCCACGCAGCACGTCGACGGCGAAGGGAGCCCAAGGAAGCGCGAACTAGGCCTTAGGCCCTGGTTTCTCCCGCGGTGTCTGGGTCTGGGGATTTAATGAAACGAATTTGATTGGACAGCTGTTTATTCTCCGACAGGCCATTTATTCCCAGATAGATATCAACAGTACGAGGTAGACACTTGGTGGTGGCGATGCCACGATCAAAGATAAATAAAATCGTCGTGGTGATGATGGAGGCAGCCGCAATATTAGCACCGTCCTCCGTCGTGTTGAGGGGGTCAGCTCAGAACCAGCTTACTGTGATCCCTTCGCCGGATGCCCTTGCTTAGCCGGCAATACAGTTGCAGGCAACGGCTGCGGTGGCTGCTCTCGTCCCAGCTAGGTTTGTTTAGTGAAAGGCAGCAATTGCGACAAGGTAGAAGCTAGCTGGGAGTGAGCTATCGTGAGAGCATACGGGCAAGCGAGAACACCGCTGGCAGAAGCTTCCCATTGACGGTGCGCAGCGCGAGTTCCTTGTAGCGTCGAAGAGTTCCACCATGACCTCGTGGCCCGACGTCTAATTGGCGGCAGTCAAGAGGAATGTTTGGCTCAGCATGAGTTAGCGAGTTCGGCAGGGTATACACACTGACAGGGTAAACCCGATACCCAAGCAGTCGGTGGATGTGTCGGGGGATTATCATGAGCGTTAATCCCCAGACCCAGATACCGCGGGAGAAACCAGGGCCTTAGGACAAGCTAACGCATCAAACAGATTTGTTTTTCCTTCTTCGCATTAAGGCGCCTTCATCTTCGCACTGCCGGGCACGGGGGCGTGTATTGGCCCACCCGATGCTACACGGAGCTGTACCAGGCTGCAAGAAGACATCGGGCGCCTGGCTTGCTTGGCCAGACTGTCAGCTCTCACTGAAGACCCCTTGCTATAGGAAGCAACAAGCCCGGAAAAGAGGAAGGGATTCGCCGACCATAACACATTGGGCGGCCAAGATCAACATTGGCTGGAAAGTCGCGATCTCGACACTCGAGCGCGACGTACTCAACCCCTATCGGTGCAGCGAGTAGAAGCATCCCGGCTGCTGCTCCAATTTCCCGCTGTCCACCAGACAGTCCAAGACCTCAACCACAAGCGCGTCTTCTGAGATCACCCAAAGGCCGATCCAGCCCACCGACTGGTACACAAGGTGAGAAGATCAGCAACGTCACCGAAGATCGGAGTACCCCCTCCATTAGCCAGCAGTTCGGGCGCCATGTGTAAGAGGAACCCTGCGATCAGCAATTTTCGTGGACCCAATTCGCCACATCGGTACGTGTCGTGCACACTTAGATGGGTGGAGTAGGCGGACCTCGCACGGTGAGACGTCGACCAGATGGTAAGGCTTAACCACGCTGAGTAGTAGACCTGCAAACGCCACGGCGCGTCTACGCAGGCTTGGGAGAAGCTATTAGGAGCGGTGCAAGCGGGTTGAAGCCCCATGTCAGGCGCGTGAGGCTGGCAAATGAGAGGTGTCCATGTAGGCTAGCGTCGCGCAACGACTGAATCGACCCCGGAGAGATGAACAGATCGTTTGAGTCAGTCGTATGAGGTTGTAGTGTACAAATCGCAGACACCAGCGTCGCACTGAGCGCTTTCTATCAATTGAGAGCATCTATTATTCTTTCCATTTTATTTGCCGTCCAATTTTGCCCCAAAATCGGACTTCAGTGCACCGCTTTTTATTTATAAAAGCAGTCTGCTCGCTACATAAAGTAAGGCTGGTTAGGGGTATTCCCACACACCGATGGTTTGCGTCGCCAGCTCGATCGAGCAGTCGCGGAAGGAAGCATCTTTGGAGGAGACGGCACGCACTTCGACTTCTTCCAGGGGGCGAGCTGGTGATGGGGGACGAAGGCCAAGGGGAGCAGCCCCGCTGTGACGTCCGTCAGCGCGGCGGCCCCGACAGAGACAGCAACCACAACGAAGACCACAACGGCGGGGACGGAGCCAGAGACCACCAGGCAGAGACGGCGACAGAGACCACGACGGCGGGGACGGAGCCAGACACCGCGGCGGCGGGGACGGCGACAGAGACAGCGGGGACGGAGCCGGAGACCGTGGTGGTGAGGACGGCGACGGAGACCATGAAGATCATGACATTGGTGCCGGAGCCGGAGACCACGACGGCGGGGCTGGAAACTAGTGAGGAGACGAGGACCGAGGAGTGATGCCTCGCGACTACGTCCGTCAGCGCGCAGACCACGACCGAGTTCGAGGAGGTGGTCGTGGCGCTGGCGCGAGGCAGCAGACGATGGAGATCACGAAAAGGACATTGAATGGCTCCACAGCGAGGACGATCTACGGTCGGAGAATACGAATGTGGTGGCAAGATATGTACGTGATGTTACTTTTTTCCTTCGCGTCAGATAAATCTTAACTTCTATCTTTGTCGACAAGATGCTCGAAGTAGATTGCCAGCATCGAGCTGAGCCTCACTTCGATTTAGCCATGCCCGTGCAGCCAGCATTGCCCCAGCGTCCTCACCCGTCCTTGTGGACCTGCCGTGTGACTGTGAAGAACGGCGAGCCGTTCACACCCATGAGAAGTCATCCCCGAAGGGGTTTGCGCTGACGGTTGCAGATAGACCAACTCCGCTTCGGAAGACGATGGAGAAGAAGCTGGAGGAGATGGTGCCGGGGCTCTGGAAGCCATATTTCTCTTTCTACGTGAAGCCGTTCAATCATGCTAAGCAGAAGGAGTATGTGCCCCTGGCGGAGAGCAGCGTCTTCCGAGAGCAGCTAGAGGTGGTGTGGCATTGCGCTAGACTTCGGGAAATGGGCAAGCCAGCTTCGTACTCGAGCTGTTCGTGTTTATACCAGAGGAGCCCCGTCCGGCCACCATCTCCCTTCTTTGAGCTACAGCACCGCGTATTGAAGAGCAGATGCCTCGAATAGCAGCGTTTATACAGCAGAAGGGTATCTTTGCCGGTCCAGCTACTCAGAACTACATGGCCATTGCGCAGGCGAGGCCCTTTGAGGGCAGCCCAATTGAACTGCCGCAAAGTACAACATTTCAGCAGTTGCAGCACATTGATCAGCGGGAACGAGCCATGAACGACGAGATGGCAGCAGCTCAGCGGTAGTCCGAAGCAGCATACCATGTCATTCGTGTGCAGATTAATGGTGTTGTAATTCCGATACAAGTTCACGTTGGTGACCTTCGAGATGCACATGGGCTACCCCCTTATAGTCTGTGTCCGTCATCTAGAGGACCCATTGCGGTGGACACACGAGACTCTGCAGTAAACATTGAGGACACAGATCATGTCGAATTAAGCGCAAACGAGAGAACGTAGGTAGAACCTAGTCGATCTGTATTTCAAGTTTATTCGAATGATAACCACAGTGCCTGTACAAGGTCAGACCTACTGAGTCCTTCTGTCGTGTGCAGTAGTGTAGCGCAACCTTCATCACAGCAAGGGGTCTGCGTGAAAAGCCATGTTGGCATGGCGTTGAATCCACCTCTTCAACAGGGAAAATGACACCTCGATAGGGTTCAAGTCGGACGAATACGAAGGGAGAAAGGGCAGCAACGCGCCGGTTGCGCGTACTAATTCCTGGAGCTCTTCATACATATGTATCTTCGCATTATCCATGACCACTATTGATCTTGGTAGTGGCCATGGATTAAGGAATGGAGCTATTTGGTTTTGAACACATCGTGGAACGTAGCACGTGCGCAGGTCCCCTCAGTAGTTCCCCACTCGAAAAACCCGTTGACATCAACTGCAGCCAGAAGTGACACACGTTCTCCTCGGCTGAAAGAGAACAACATGGACCGGAGTGTTCCGGGCAGACCAACCGTATTTTGGCAACATCGACCTAGAAAAACACAAACATATCGATGATTAGTTTAAATTATATAGAAAATATTCAAACTGCGTAACCCACCGTCCATCTTTTGATGTCTCATCTACGAAGACGAGCTAGTCCGGGCCGCTATAAAACGGAAGCAAGCGATCAATGCAATCTTGGCGCTCCCATGGTGCGCTTTCTTTTACACCTTTTCGTCAGCAACTTCCGCGACAAACCCATGGCGAAACGGAGTGACCAGCACATTGTTGAGTCGATCACGCTAATTGCGCTTGAAGCTCATTCCGCAGCTCCTCAAAATAAAAGCACGGGTGGGCGCTGATGTACTCACGTACAAACGCACACACTTCCTCCGGCCACCGAGACGACCTATTTCTAATTTCTTCCCTCAATAAATTCCCGCACTCTTAGAAGCTAAGTACCAGCGGCTTAAGCTGCGCTCTGAAACACATAGCACGCATGCAACAGTAGCGATGTCGATGTTGTAGACGTACATCAGGACGACCCCTCTCCACTTGATGTCGACAGAATACATGGCGTTTGTTTCTCGTGTGTTTTGTTCTCGACTGAAGCGTCGATTTCAAAAAGAAGTGTTGGTTGGCGGAGAACTCGCCGCCATTTCAGGTCTTTGTTATAAAAAGTTAGTGTTTTGATCCGAAATGCCCGACTTTCAAAACGTAGTCCGGATTTTGAGATGGTGTCTGATTGGCTGGATGTCCCCACACGCCGTAGCTTCGCTCGCGCTGCAGCCAACAGATTTAGGTCACTAGTGTCCCTCACCCCATTCTTCACTTCTTCTTCCGTCAGCCACGGGGGGATGGCGTGCTCTTATCCCTCGGGCGGAATCAACACCCAACCCTCAGATTTACAGATAGTAATTTCGGTCCGTTTAGCCAAAATGAGTGAAAAACACAATACTAGTTACTATTGTAATATTAGGATAAATGTCGTTGATAGTAATATTATTATTAACTATAGTAATTATTTTCATGCTATCAATCCCTGTCTAAAATCATTTCGTACTTAGTTCGATTTTACAGAAGTTCCAATCGTAAGTCGACTTACGATTTGGACTTCTGTAAAATCGAACTAAGTACGAAATGATTTTAGACGATTTACGATTTGGAATGGTGGCGGCGCGCGACGCCTGCTGGTGGCTGATCCCGTGGAAGAAGCTCAATCAGGAGTGGCAGGCTGGCTGCTCGCGGGGCCAACAGCAGCTTGCTAAGGTCGCGGACAGTGTGCAGAAGACCACGTGCGTTAAGCGACTGCCTATTAGCGCTGATATCGTGGCGGCTAACCCAAGTTCGTGTATTGTGTAGATACATCACAAGCGAACACTGGGGATCGCTGGCCGACTGCATGCAGCTTCAGGATCGCGCGTCCGCACGGGTGCGTATCGTGAGGCGAGCTGCTAGTTTCAAGGATGTATTTAACGTGGTGTGTTATTTCTGTGCTATGCTTTAACATCATGGCGGTCGATCTACATGTATCACACAACAGCTATGGGATTTGGCACATCGGTGCAGCAAGCGCCTTCAAAAGGAAGTCGACGACTTGGTGCGTGCTGTTTGCTGCAGTAGTTCGTTTGAAGTCCTCGTCCTGTTGTCGCCGTGCTGACCCCGCCGTTCTTGATGCAGGCAGACATTTATGCGCGGATGCGGCGATTGTTGACGGATGACCAGGCGTGTGCTCTGGACGAGAAGCGCAGGAAACGATACGGTACGGGTATTGACAGGACTTTTAGTGTTGAAGCAATGCTAAAGCCGTGATCAGTTGAAGCTGACTGCTTGCTGTTTGAAGAGCTTATTCTGCTGGAGGTGCTGGCCATGTACGAGCACGAACTGGTAGCTAAGTCGTTGATAGCTGGCGACATATTCGAGTGCTCCAAACATGAGACGGTGACTGTATATCTGTCGTCATGGCAGATGCAGCCTCACATGGATCGGCAGCGCCTGGAGGAGCTGGAGACGCTGATTCAGAACGATCGCCATTATCAGACCCGGTGACCAACGAATTGTACGTCCGCTACTCTGTTTTATATCTAGAGAAGAGGCAAGAGCTGTTCATTTCAGGATTGCACCAATACCAATCAGCATTACAAAAAAGTGCACACAAACGGGTTGTAGCTTCACAGCAGTGCTTTGTTCTTCATGGCAATAATGCGTCGGGCAATAGCCGTATTGGCTCATTAAGTTAAGGTGTCCACACGCTTATCGTTAGCAGTGAACGATGGGAATTAAAATCCTATATACTGGTACCCGGTACAGTGTAGTGGGAAGCGTTGTTGCCAACAACTTGTGGGCCAGCAACAACGCCGCAACAACGCAGCAGCACAACTCATCCTCCCACCTCGAAATAGGTTTTACCAACACACTGCACCTTGTTCTGGTATATTCAGTGGATCTGTAATCATATCTTTCCCATTTTCAGGTGACACGTGAGGGCCTTCAGTATCTTTGCAAAATTCCTAAAGCGGTTTATTATCGGCTCGAAAAACGGGGGGCGGAATAGAAAGATTCGGTCGTTTCGATGATCATACAAATCCCTATATGCGCCAACTTGTAAATTCGAACGGGACATCGAGGCACATAATCCAAGATGCACCCACTTGTTCGATACTATCGCAACAAAACCCGCTGCGAGCCCGCGTGCTGTCGTTACGCGATCATCGCAGATCTTGCAACAACAACCGCACGAAGCAATTGGCTCATTCGCCTTCTCGCTCGCTAGGCTCAAGGTCGCCCGAACCGCAAGCGACCCGGCAGGCAGGCGACAGACACCACTACCGCAAGCTAGGCAGCTTGTAGCTCGACTTCGTGGACTTCCGCACCGCTAGGCAACGATGCAGCACTCGCAGAGCGATGTGGCGCTAGGCACCAACGGCAGCTGGGCCGACCTTAAGATCGCCGAAGGCCTCAAGAAGCGCAGCAACACAGCGCAGAATCTCCAGTTCTATGGTGAGGCTGCAGGACGCCGCGTCTCGTCCCAGAGGACACTTTGCCGCCCGGTCTAACTCACGCATGTTCAAACCTGTGACGTGTGACAATATGCAGTCGAGGAGCAGAAGCGTCTGTACCAGGAGCTACCCTTCTCGGTGCTGCCGGGTATGCGCCGGCAGTCGTTCCAGCGCGAGCGCAGCTTCTCCAACCTCAAGTCGCGCAGCTCCTGGGGATCGTTCACCAACCTCGTGGCCAGAGGCGAAGACCAGCCGCTGCTAGGAGCGGATGACGAGTTCCCCGAACCTGGATACACATTCCCGTTGCTGATGAGCTGCGGCGTGGCTCTGATGAGCGCCTTCCAGTTCGGCTATAACACGGGTGTCACGGGCGGCATCAACCCGGACCTTATTTTCCCCGGTCACTCGGACATGCAGTGGGCCGTCTGCGTGTCCATCTTCGCGGTGGGGGGTCCCATTGGATCGCTCACCGCGGGCCAAGTGAGCACGGCACTGGGACGTAAGAAGGCTCTGCTGGTGGACTCGTTCCTCTTCATCATTGCTGGCGCCATCATGGCGCTATCCGTCAACATATACGCTCTCATTTTGGGCCGGTTTCTGGTGGGTTTCGCCTCGGGCACGGTGAGTGTTGTGGTGCCGCTGTATCTGGGTGAGCTCGCACCGCCCAATCTGCGCGGCGCGTTGGGCACGGGCTACCAGTTGTTTATGGTCATTGGTATCTTGGCCGCGGACCTGCTTGCGTTTAAGTACTCTGGAGAAAGCCAAGGCCTCGCTCAGCCTGGCTGGCGCTTGCTGTTCGGTTTTACGGCCGTTCCGGGAATCCTGCAGCTGGCCCTGGCTTCGCTATTGACGGAGAGTCCACGCTGGCTGCTGACGAAGAACCGCCCAAAGGAGGCCGCGGACATTCTGCGGCGGTTGCGTGGATCGAACGATGTGTACGAGGAAATCGACAGCATTTGCTCGGCTAGTGACAACGAGTCGGGTGCCAACACGGGCATTTGGGACGTCCTCAAGGACCGAAGCATTCGATTCCCCCTGGTGGCGGCGGTGGTGCTGCAAGTCGCCCAGCAGTTCAGCGGAATCAACGCCGTCATGTTCTACGCCAGCTCCTTCTTCAAGAATGTAGGCCTGAAGGACCCGCTGGTGGGCGCTACATTGGTGTACACGGTGAACGTCATTTCAACGGGTGTTGCGTTGGTCCTTATGGATACGGCCGGTCGCCGGCCGCTATTGATCTACTCTGCAGTCGGTATGATTTTCTCCAGTGTCGTGCTGACGCTTGGTCTGATGAACGTCCTGCCGTTTGCAAGCATGGCTAGCGTGGGTGGCGTCATGTGCTTCGTCTGGTTCTTCGAGATTGGTTTGGGACCCATCCCGTGGCTGATTGTGGCGGAGATGTTCCCCGCCAAGCCACGCCCAACGGCCATGAGTATTGCCACCATGGTGAACTGGTCGTGCAGCTTCTTGGTCGGACTCATGTTCCCGACCATGCAACGCGAGCTAGGCGAGTACACGTTTGTGCCGTTCGGTATCGCGCTGTGCATGGCGCTCGCGTTCACGCTTAAGTACGTGCCTGAGACGAAGGGCAAGACCATCCAGGAGATCCAGGACGAGCTTCATCTGAAGCAGCAGCAGTCCATGGACATCTAAGGATGAGTTGGCTATCGCAGATTTAGAAGAAAACCGCGAGCATAAGCCGTCGACGAGGTAGAAAAGGATGCACTAGGTAACAGCGTTCCAAAAAGTAATAGCAAGTGCCAATGTTCATTCTCAGCCCGTTGCCAATGAGAACTGAAGCGTGCGCAACACTCGTTGCACAATTGCTGATAACAAATCAGTTTTATTTCAAAACACTGTGAAGAATGCATCTACCGACCGCTAATTGAGCCGCCATATCTAAATCTTGCGGCGCTTCTTCGCGTCGTGCTTTAGAATCTTCTTCACGACACGGTTCTGCATGTGCTGCACCTGGCGAGCCGATACGAGAACCTTCGATTGCACAGACTTGCTCTTCTTGATCATCATAAAGTGCTTCAAGCGCTTCTTCTCCGTGTTGGTAGTACCGCCACCAGACCGCTTGTGCTTGAAGTCCTCGCGGCCTTCGAGGACAGCACGAAGTCGTTCCTCCTGCGTCAAACGCTTTTTCTTCGAGTAGCCCTCGAGATCGGTAGGGTTGACCTTCGTGGCATCCGAGCTTGCTTTGGCGGCATCTTCTTCAGCCTTGCGCTTGCTGCGTGACTTCGGGTCCTTCAAGGCTGCATCGCGCTCTTTCTTCAGCATCTCAATGCGTTCGAAATCGAGCGGCGTCAAAATGCGACGGGCATCCAAACGATCCTTCTGCTCAATCGCCGGGGCCTCCTCGCTGCTCTCCTCCTCCTCTGCCTCGTCTTCGTTTGTCTCGTTATCGTTACCACGCTCGTTGTCCTCCTCGTCGGACGAAACGTCAACCCACTCGTCCTCAGAGCCCTCCTCGTCCGATGTCGACGATGCCACCTCCCATCCATCCTTATTGTCTTCCCCATCGAAGCGTCCCGCTGCTTCAGCTTGCGCGAGCAGGTCCGCACCGTCCACACCTTCGCTCGCCACAAGCTCACCAAAGCGATGAGGTTTGGCAGCATCGTTGTGAAACTTACCGCGGTTCTTGCGCTTGAGCAGAGCTGGGTGGATGTCGCGAATCAGGTTAAGCACTCCACGGGCTGCCATGACGATAGTTTTGTCGCGTGCGCGGTTGTACTGGACCAAGTCGCTCACTAACACGTCCATGCCCTCGCATTCCAGCAAAAGCGGGATGCGACGGAACAGTTCGCGCAGTGAATTGATACCCACAGCAATCACCTCGGATGAACACCGCTCCGTCACGAAGTTGTGCGCAATACTCTTGACAATAGGCAGAAGCTCCTCCGGCGGGATTTCATCGTGGCAGGATTGCACCAAATACGCCAAAATAGCAGTCACATTCTGCTGGTGAGACTGCAAGTAGCGCTGCAGTAGCGGGTAGAACGGAAGAACCACAAGCTTGTGGAAGCCAAGGACGCGACCAATGAAGTTCATCATGAGCAGCTTCACCTCGAAACGCTCCGTGCAGCTCTTGAGTAGCTTCAGCTGGCGCTCAGCGATGCCCTGTGGGTCGTTCAGCAACTCGATCGCAGGGAACGTAGCCATGAAGTCGAGTTCACGCTTCCGCGCCCGCTTGTTCTTAACAAGTGCCTGCAGCGTGTCACGCTGACGCTTCTTCGTTTTTTTCGAGTGCGCGTGGAAATCCACTGCCACGATCGCCTTCTTCTCTTTCTTCTGCTGTTCCTCATCCTCGAGAATGTCCTCATCGATTCCCAAAAAGAAGCTGAGAGCCATCACCAACAGCTTTGTGTTCTTGCTCGTACAGGCCGTGACGATGACGTTCACACTGCGCTGGTCGTGCCAGATCTTGCGCTTGAAAAGCTCCATCAACACCTGTAAGGACTTGATGGCGGCGTGTTCGCTCTCGTCCTTGAGCATTTCGAACAGGAAGTTCTGCAGAGCCTTGTTCACCTTTACGTTGCGCGACGTGATGTTGAGTTGGCGGATGTCGGACACAATGTGCTTGTACAGCAGCTCGCGCAGCCGCTTGTCCGGACAGCGGAACAGCTCAAAGAAAAGTTTTAGCAGCGTGATAGCGTCCACAAGGCCGCGGTTGCGCAGCAGCATGAGGCTCTGCACCAGCGTCTTGCGCAGCTCCGGCTCCAGCACCAGGTAGTTGTCGCGCAGCAGCGCCATGATCTGTTCGGGGAAGGCCGCCATCTCCGTGGGGTAGCACTTGGCCACATGACTCAGGAAGCTCACCAGCGCGCCAAAGTGCGCCGACTCCTTCGTGGGCTGCAGCAGGAACAGCTGATACTCACTCTCGAAGTGGCGCAGCTGCATGAGGAACTCGGTGCGGTAGCCCCCGGGGTCGCGCTTAACCATGTTCTGCAGCTGCGGCAGCTTGCCGATCACATCCGGACGGGAAGCGTTCACAGCCTCCATGGTTCACCTGCGCAGAGAAAAAGTCGCTACACACGTCAAGCACGAGGCTCAAGAAGAAGAAAAGTGCTTTGGTCGGGAGTGTGTGCCGTTTGATGTTGCCGGCGCTCCACCCATTCGTCGAGCTCAATTACCTCGATACAGTGCCCGAAGTCAGTAAGTCGAGGAACTTATCTTCCAGCGTTGTTGATTGGCGAAGATGAGCATTACCATGGAGCACGAGGCAGCGTTCCGTCTGCGCAGCGACGCCTGCGTTCGTGTGGTGCAGGACACCACCAAGGTCGACGGATTAGGCGGCGAAGTGTGGGCTGGCGCGCTCGTCCTCTGCGAGTTCCTGGAGGCGCATGAGGCGGATGTGGTGCAGGGACGCGACGTGATCGAGCTCGGCGCTGGCTGCGGGCTGTGCGGGCTGGTGGCCGCCTCGCTGGGGGCCAGAACAGCCGTCTTGACGGACGAGTATCCTGACTTGCTAGCGAGAAACGTCGCGAAGAACCAACACCTCTGGGCTGAGCGTGAGGCTGAGTATGGCTCCCACGTCGCATTGAGCGGGGGGCTCGAGTGGGGCGTCCCCGAGTCCATCGCGCCGTTCGCCCACAAGTTCGACACCATGCTTGGAAGCGAGATCACCCAGCTGGGGCGAGGTCTGCACGTTCCACTGCTCGAGACGATCCGCTCCGTGCTCCGTCCTGGAGTCAAGTCTGTGGCGCTGCTGTCCATGGATCCGTGCCGAGCCACTTGTGAAGGAGCATGCGACTTGAGCAAATGCACGGCCTCGCACTTTGTTACCGCAGCAAGGCAGACAGGTTTCAACGTGCACAAGCACCCTTCTGTGCGTCTGGCCTCTCGCGAGGCCGTGACTGCGTTGGTAGGCGCACTAGGTCGGCCGCTGCATGTCGACTACGACGACTGGAGTGCTGTCTTCGAGTTGCGTCTTGAAGGGGCAGATCAATAGAAATGGATACATTTGCAGGTAGACTTCGTTTCAGTATGCCTCAAAAAGAAAGTCCAAGAGAAAGCCACACCTTCATCCGCCGCGATGCCGCCTCTCGTAGTGATCCGCAGCGGCTGCAAGCACGTCGAGTATCTCGAGAGCCGCAGTGCGTGGCGGCGCGCGCCGCGACTGGATCTTCCTAGTGACAACGATAACGAAATCGCAGACGACGAGGACGCCGAGGAACTGCTGCGTCAGGCCGAAGAGACTTGGCGTGGCCCGGGTACCAACTGCGGCGTTGGCAAAGCCTTCGGGTTCTCGCGCGAACTGTGTGGTGTGGATGGCATGCACGCCTTCCGCTGCGCTGACTGTGGCAACGTGGTGGCCGACCGTGACGATGTCGTATCGAAGACGTTCTTCGGCCGCACTGGCAAGGCTTTCCTCATGAACAATATGTGCGTCAAAAGGTGTTCGCAGGTAAACATTATTTTGTCCAACGATTAAACGGCTGCATGTTGCTTTGCTGTCAAGGTACAACGTCCGTGTCGGTCCAGCGCGCAACCGCTATCTAATGACAGGGATGCACACCATCGCTGACGTATTGTGCAGCCAATGTGACTTCGTGCTGGGCTGGAAATATGTACGAGGTGGTGGCGCTCGCTGATGGTGCAATATTCAAGCGTCTCACTATTGATGGCATGCTGTGAATCCTAGATTAAAGCCATGGAGAGCTCCCAGAAGTACAAGGAAGGCAAGTTCATTATGGAGCAGGCTGTGGTCCAGGACGACGCGGAAGAGCAGGCCTGGGACCGGGTGTAGAGCACTGCCGATCTCGAGCAGTCCGGTTGTGGCAGTTCATATCGATAATTGCAGTACGTAGCGTAATGACTAGCGTGTGTGGGGGACAAGGCAAAACTTACCATTGTGCACGGGGGTTTCCAGCACGCGCGAGAAAGCAAATACTATAACTTATATGTCAGTCATACCTCTTTTCTCTCTGCGTGGTCAGCGAAGACGACTGGTAGGCCTCAGCGTTTACGGGAGCAGTACTCGTTTCCGACTTGGGTCATCTTCATTTATTCTCCACCGTCTTGGATCATCCTCCACCGTCATCTAGCACTCGTGCATGGCTCTACGAAATCGAACGCGGTGTCTTCATCTACTGGCCAGGCGGGCCGCGCATGCCAGGCGGCGGGCCCGGGGGGCCACGCATACCCGGGGGAGGCATCATTCCTGGCGGGGGCCCCATTCCGGGCGGCATTCCCATACCTGGAGGCGGCATTCCCATGCCTGGCATCGGTCGAGGTGGAGGCATCATGCCTCCGGGGGGTCCCGGAATACCGCGACCACGTCCGTACGCCTGCGGCTGTGCCATTGCCGCCACTACACAACACGCACACAACAAATTAAGCCGTTAGCTTCACGCCACCACATCGACTGCTAGCGACTGATCAGGAACTGCTCGCTGCGGCTCGGTGGGCTGGACAGACTCCATCATACTAAGATCGTAGGCAGTAGTTTCCTATGTTGGTGCTCAGCCGGGTTCGGAGAAAGCCGTGCACCCGATCGCTTATCTGTTCGAGTGATCACTTGGAGCCAGCCACACGCCACCACTGCATCGCCGCCATCACCTCACAGTCCCCGCATTATAAAAATGATCTCGAAATCGTACCTTGTCCTGGC